>BTWD01000113.1:0-72324 GCA_036986335.1 Aspergillus sp. AS01 | reverse complement strand
GCTCAGCGACTCGTAGCAACAATTCAATTCAACAGGGGATCAAAGACACATTAAACAAAGCTTTGGATATCCATACGAGCGATTGTCAGGCCAAGCTGGAAGGAAACACTGCGCTCTTCAGTCCGGACAGGAGATTCATGATATGCTCACCCAGGCTGAATTTAGTGAGACCACAGAAAGGCATTTTTCAGTGATTATAGTCTGAAAACAAAAATATACATCCTCAATACAACCCACTGGGTCACTCGGACAGTGTTCTGTGGGCAGGAATAAGTCCAGATTCTGCCCGATCTTGCCCCGTTCAGCTGAAAGGATCGACTGTGAGTTCTAATATGGAATATTGAGTGTCTCTATGTGATAGTAATGGAGTTTATAGATCGCTGGCGTCTTAGAAGACGCCGGCGTGAACATCCCCAAGGGAGGTCCTGCCTTCTACGCGGACACATGCCCACTCCCCCATCAAACATAGATTGATACGAACGCCTCAGCTCGAGGCACGTACCAGATATGGTGGTCTCCCCACCCTCACCCCTTCTTCTTTATTTCTCTATTGCTAAAGCCACTGACAAGTTGTATATAGATTCTGTGTCCATGAATAGGAATTTGGTGGTGATTCAGAAAGCGATTGGAAGCCCTGCTAAACAACAGAGCTGTGAAGTCGCCACCTCATAAGTACTCCTGATTGAGAACATACCGTCAAACTATTTATAGGTAGACGCTTGTCATCCCATGTACAAGATGAGATATCCGCTCTGTGCGACTATCTCCATTGGCATGGAGAGTCAAAAGACTATTTCATTTTTTGTCGCCCCAATACCTTAACATGAAAATTTCTTCAATATGATTTCTACATATCCATCGATGTGGCTTCTCCGAGCGGCCAGCAACACATCGTTTTGGTCTACTTGGCAAGGCAATTGCTCTATTGTATCGTACCGCAAACCAGACTTAATACAGCCGGAGTAAATAGCGACGTAGTATAGAATGCCACCCAAGATTGTACATAAGATGGCTGCAGTTCGCATGCTTAGTCCATATTGGAACCTTCTAAGGCCAATAAAAATGATGGTAAGCGGAGAGGTCCGGGATAAAGTTGGAATGATCGCTTACTACACTTGTTGGGACATTCACCGAGCCAGATCTTTCCTTCCTCCTCCCCTCTAAGGCTCCTCCGTCTTCCCCCTCGGGGCACCCTGTCCTGTATTCTGCGAGTTATGGCTCTGCATCGAGAGTGCCGAATGGTTATGCTTGTCTCTATCGCTGAATTGTCCACTCAGCAGGATTGGTCTTTCGAGAGACGCATAATCGCGCGGAGGGAGTCCCCCAGCGCGCCACCGAGGACCCGGTGATTGTCTTTTCAATTTGGTGTAAAAGGTCCAGAATGACGCCAGACAAGCCATCATGATCGCTGTTCGCAGAGTCAGATATCGTTCCACATGTTCCAAGTCAACTGTATTTTCGAGAAGACTTACCAACACAGATCTCGATCGCGTTCCAGAAAACCAGCCAGGCAGGGCTTAGGATTCCCGTTCCTGAAACACTCAGCTCAAGTCGCACCAGCGCTATGATGATGATAAACGCCGTTAGAAAACTGACACCGATCAAGGCGAGCTTTCTCCGAATGTCTATTTTAACTCTCCACATGACGTGACCAGAGAGAACGATAACTATATAACGAAGAGATGGTTAGACTGAAGTAAATGCGAGGGTGGTTGGAAGTACGTACTAGCTGCATCAGATACAATATCCATACTCGTCGAGACCTTCAGGCTTACCCGTTCATACCAGATCGAATACGCACTCGCACAAGCCTCTGTCACAGCACGATTAACTTTAGCACTACTAGGAGAAAAAGTAGAATGGAACTGACCAATGCTATCCTCAAAGGAAGCCATCTCACATGCATAGTCCAGGACACCCAGTGTACCCCCATAGCAGGCGATAACAAATGCCAAGACCACCCACCAGAGGATGCGTTGCGCACGGAAACGATTTCCCAGATGTCGGAAGAAGAATATGAAGGACAGCTTGACCGACCACAGACTAGTATACGAGAGGAGGTATCCGGCCAGCTGCCCACGCAGGTATCGCACCTCGATGGCCGCAATGTTTTCTGGCAAGTTGGAGAAATCGATTGTGCCTGTGGTAAGGGTTGTTATATAGAACATCTGCTTATAGCATACCGACCACACGATGCAATTGGCAAGAGATAGCACCCAAGCCGTTAATATCAGGACATCGTGTGTGTGCCACTTCCGGTCGACAAGATATTGGAGGAGCAACCGAATAAGGACGAAGAAGAACGTAATGGTCTGACAGACCCAAAGCACGGCCTTGTCGGGAGAAACAGTAGTCAGCGAGGCTTGAGGAAGGAAGAAGCTTTTATGCTAAGGCGGGAGGTGTTCCTTCAGACATACCACAAATGTAGCCTCATCGATATAGTTATTCGCCATGGCACTTCAAAGTATACGCCTCTGGGGATACGAGATCCAACGCAGCTTCTTCGCAGTGGACTGCGACGGGAATGGAGGGGCAGACATAGCTGAATATACTATACGTCCGGAGATGCAGTGGTGGTCAGCCTTGGCCCACAGCATTCCATCCTTATGCAACTAATGAGCGATGTATGCAGCTGTAAAGACTCACTGCACCGCCCCATCCATTCCGATACTGCAACAGTCGCCTTGATTGTAAGCATCCGCACGCCCTGTGTAATACTTTTGCGGATGTAAGCGCGCCAATCTCCAAGGGTACACTGCACTGCGGGCTATGAATAGCTGAGAGACATCATTAGCAGCGTAAGAATTCTTGAGCTTACACATAGCAAGGGAGGCGGGGCGACGAGTAAGCATTGTCGGGGTAGATGCATAGGGGGACAGTGTTCGTTTCGAAAATTACAAGCACCTAACCCGCTCATCAGCCGTCATACACTATCTGTACCGAAGTATAGTAGTAGCATTTGTAAGCACTAACAACCGAGTCCCTATTTTATGTTGACTACAAGCCAAACCATGAAGAAACTGGCATGATGGAAACTAAAGTGTCTGGCCTTCCTTATCCTGCCTTACAAAAGGTGATTTGGCCTCGAGCGCACTTACAAGCAGCGGGGCACTTGACTTTCTGACAATGTACGGGTGGGTTGGCACTGACTTCGGGACGCCCTGTTCATGAAAGATCGGCATTAGATGAGCCATAACGAGAAATGTCGATGCACGTCGGGTTTGGTCATTCTTGCTTATCTGACACTGTTCTGTCTTTGATTGGCCTTCACTGAGACATCCCTTGAGTCATGTTAGAGCGCTTCGCTCGGCAGTTTACAGAGGAGTCGCTATGAATCTGAGTAGTCGAATTAAGTAGAGTGCAATTGAAATTGTGAGAATTCTGGTTCATGGGATCATCTTAGCCCCATTCCTTCTATTTATTGAGTTAAAAGTAGTTCTAGTAGATAAGGTCACAATGTATGTTATACTTCATGTCAATGAGGCCAGTCCAGTAAACCTTTCCGAGCTACTTTCCCTCCTCCAAGTCAGTATTCTGCTTTTCAGTTGTCGCTGGTTCATTCTCGTCCCCATCCGTAGCCTCTTTCGCGAATCTTTTGCTCGCCGCCTCTTTCTTAACGTTGCGCCATTCCATGGCCAGAGCGAATGGGACCGCCAGACATGCGGCCGCAAGCCCAAAGTCCATTACCGCCCGGATTCCATAAGCATAAGCATCTTGCAGGGCGCGGAGGATGGTCGCATCCGTGGTGAGCGACCGTAGGCCGGTCGGACCAGCAGCGATGACGGTCTCTGCAGCAATGGGAAGATGAGAGGTGCGGACTTGGTGCGCAACGCTCGTTTCGAAAATGCTTTCTCCGATGGCGACGGCTATGGCGCTGATAGATCGGGACATTGTGAGCTGCCATTAAATGAATCATCTGCACGGTGAAATAGTACTTACGCGCCGAGTTGGGAGAAGAAAACAGTGATTGCTTGAAGGTAGTTGGTCAGCGCGAGCGATTTACTGGCACCGAAGAGATACTGCCACTTACCATTACCAATTGGTATATCGTCATCGCTGTAAAATATATGAGTTAGCGACATCTAGAGGGATGGTCATGCTGTCTGACTTTAGAACGACTTGGACTGCTGTGAAAGGCATCTGTAGTCCCAAACCATGTCCGACTCCGGCGATGACGAGAAATGTCGCCCATAATGCAGTCGAAGTGCCGACTTCGAGCTTAGTCAGGCACGCGGTGCCTATGATAGAGATGACTTGGCCTAGTACCATGAATGGAACCTGGCAGTGGATTTTGGGTCAGCAGCGCTCATAAATCATGGAAGTCAGGAATCTGGTGACTCACGTAATGCCCTGTCATTGACACAATGGCGCCTGTAAGGACAACACCAGCGATTTGCGAAACGCCCAGAGGTATTCCCCGGACACCACTAACTGTTGGGGAAACTAGTTGGGCGGATTGGAAGTAAAATGGGATATAGTAGAGTGTCTGTATACATAATGAGTTGAATACCAGAAAATTGTATCTCACTTGGAGGCTTACAACGTAGATGCTGATCTCTAGGAAAAACGAATACAGAGCACCCATCAGCACAGAGCGCTGGCGCGCAACTCGAAGGGGAACGGTGCTACGCTCCCCTTGATACCATTGGGAGAGAAAAAAGGCGATCAAAAGCAGGCCTGCGCCAACAAACAGACCGATCACCTTGGATGAGCGCCATTTGCTAGAACTGCTGCCAAATTGCATGGCGAGTATTAAACAGGACACCCAGGCGATAGTCAAAGTGATTCCAATGTAATCGAAGGATCGGAGGCGCGCGAGAATCGAGTCTGCTGGTTTTTTTCGACGGTCCTGAAGCTTGAGGAAGAATAATACCAGGATGATTGCCACGCCACCGATGGGTAGGTTGCTGAGCGATTGAGCTACAGTCAGTCAACATCAATAAGTAGATGAAGAGCCCTACATCCAAAAACACCAGCGCCAGGTCACATGTTGTGTAAGAATACCTCCCAGTGGTGGTCCCAAACATGCAGCGATACCGAACACGCTCAGCACTATTCCCAGGTACATCGGCCGTTGCTCTAACGGGACGCTCAGCCCAACGATGCTGAGAGCACCTTGATATAGACCAGCAGCACCAACCCCCGTGATCGCTCGACCGACAATAAAGGCCGTGGAGCTCGGACTAGCAGCGCATAGTACGGATCCGGCTTCTCAGGTCAACATGGTAGACACGAAGTGTAAACAGTCAGTAGACTCACCCTCAAACAGAACGGCGACACTAAGATAAGTTGCCTTTGCATCGAAGAGCTGGAACACATTGCCAAAGGCGGGTTGAAACGCTGTGACCGTCAGAAGATAGGCTGAGCCATACCAACCCACATCATCAAAGGCTTGGAATGTAGTGGAGATACTGGGCACAGCGACACTGATGATTGTAGTATCGAGAGCAACCAGGAAAGTTCCACAACACAAAGACACAATAACGATTGCTAGCCGCCATGTCTCCGTTGGTGTTGTAGCCTGGTTTGCCGAACCTTCAGATTGAATGGAGTCGGTTTCCTCCATCGATATCTGAGCTGTAGGTGGCTTTGCTGTGTCAACAGCCATCTTTGGGAAGTCGACCGGTAAATCGCGATAGTATGCAAGGTGAGAGGACAAGAAGTCATGAGGAACAAGAGGCGATCAAGACGCCCAACTTAACATACATAGCAACATCGGTCTCAGCCTGTGTTAGGCTGACAGGCCACTACTATGCGACTCAAAAAGCATCTTGGACACGATTCATGCATGCAAGGAGTAATGGGGGCCACGGAAGGAAGACGTTGCAGGCACGCGGGAGTGTCTCGGACTTAGTCGGGATTTTAACTACAAACCTTTCTGATCCCCCTGCGATAAGCGGTAAATACAGTATCGAATACATACAAATTTACTAGTACCAAAAACACGACGAAATACCAATCACTACCTCACCCACTTTGGGGGCTGAAACCACAACTTGCATCTCGTATATGCATCATACCGCCTGCTCTGTACAACATAGGCAACCTAATTAATTATAGCTCATTGCCGACCGTGGCTGCACCAGGTCGCTTCATTTGCCTTGTAACATTCCAACAACGCTCACAGGGACCACCGAGTCATTGAGACCATCGTTAGAGCGATACAACATCGGATAAAGATACGCAGGAAACGACCAGACCAAAAAGCTTCCGACCCAGAGAAATCCAAATATCCGTTCACCGCGGGACGCCGTCCAGTTGCGGGACGGCCCGCCACCGCGAAGTATAACAGAGTAGGCGTTGACGGCTAGATCTTCCAGCATTAATCCGAAAGCCTGCGTGCAGAAGAATTGCACCGCCCCAGAGCTAGAGGGCGATAGCCCCGACGACAGGTCAATGAGTAAGTGCATGAAAGCTGAGGTTGCAAACACCATCACGACCTTGGCATATCGGTCGGCGAGCGTCCCTGGCTGGAAGCGAAAGACATCGCGTGCAAAAAATCGAGAGATCGCACGGAATTTGTGGGAATTTGATTGGTGCCACACGCGACTATGCCAGCATTAGTTCAATACCGAAAATAAATCAGAGGTGAAGGGGGTCTTTACCTCCAAAGTCTGCGCAGGCTATACGCATCCGACAAGGCTCCGTAGAAAGGAGGCCAGTCCTGCGGCTTACTCCATCTCGCAAGAACGCTGGTGAATGCGAAGAGATAATAGAAACCACCCTGACTGGCCAATAAGCCTATACCAGCCGCAATGCCCGAAAAGACTCGAATGACGATCTCTTCCGTAGTGATTTCGGAAATTCTCCGAAACAGCGGCACACGAGAAGCAATGAGGAAGCGAGATCCCACCTCAGGATCGCCCATCGAGCCGAGCACATCAAGGCCCAAGTAACTGAGAAGGATAATTCCCGCAGATCGACGGAGGAATGCGGCTCGGTCGCAGGTGACCGCTTCAGGAATGTGGTGCACTTGCTCAGGCG
This sequence comes from Aspergillus sp. AS01, assembly GCA_036986335.1. Lineage (NCBI taxonomy): Eukaryota > Fungi > Ascomycota > Eurotiomycetes > Eurotiales > Aspergillaceae > Aspergillus > Aspergillus sp. AS01. The sequence continues at coordinate 65,340 of BTWD01000113.1, read as the reverse complement.
TTCCAATGCATCGCGCATTGAAGGCCGCCCAGATACCAAACCGTACACGGGCCACCCAGGTCGAATTTAGCGTCTTGGGCGCCTTCGTCGGGGAGGAGTCGACAAATTCCCACCGTGTCAACAACCCTATGTCGACATAATGGAGCAGTAACATGACCGAATAACCGCCTGCGAGGCTGGCCCATGGTGTCCGAACAAAGTATCCCAAGGAGGTGGAGATGCAATGGGCAGTGCATAGTGCGACAATCACCAATGCGCCAGGCCTCAGGCTTGACAGGACCGGGGTGAATCCCAGAGTGGTCACCACCACGGCAGTCTGAAGACCAATTGTTAAGAAAGGATTCAAGGGCATTTTCTATGCTCTAATGCTGGTCTTGGAGGGGTTGCAGCTGTCGCAAGTAATAGCAAATAGCGGACAAAGCAGGGAGGTAATGAATGTATTGTAGGTCAAGGGAAAAGATCAGGTCTTGTGAAAAGGGGGAATAGAAGCTGGCAATGTACCTATGGCCCAACCAAACAAAGAAGCAGGGATTATTGGACACTTATTGGCCTAAAGTTGGGCAAATGACTGAGCAAGGGGGAAACCCTTGCATCCTTGTCCAGTCTACATGGTGATGGTGGGTAGTCACAGCCTTCTTTCATTGCAAGACTTTGAAAAGAATACAAAGTACCCGGTAAGGCTTGCGTTACAAGTGTCAATGGCCTGGACACCGTTTTTGCATAACCGACGCCTCGTCCAATTCACTTAGTGCTTACTCAGACCCCATCTGTCGATCACCTACCCTACCCGTCTCATCTCATATTGTAATTTATAAATTCATCGTCATATATGAGAGTTGAGACTTACCCCAGTGCAAATGAATGAATAGCCTGATCTGGGTATCTGAAACACTCTGCACACCATGAATTCTGTAAATCATACTTTCGTTTTCGCCCCCACTCCTCTTCCAAGTTTCTACACCTGGATACTATTGGTAAGAAGGGCTTCTCTAAGCCTTAGTGATAATCTATTGGCTTCCCTCCATGATCTCTCGCCAGGCTTTTCAGAGGGCTGTGTGCTGCTGATGGAAGCAATGATGCAATGACGGAAATTTTGGTCAGATGAAGCCTACAAGGCATCCACTGTTGCCGTCAGATGTGTCCTCGTAGTTTGCTTACCTTGACTCGTAAGATATCGCTGGGGTGAGATTTGACGATCGTGATACTATCAGTGGTGACAAGCACATTACTCGTGGGTTGCTTAGGGGCCAAGTGGCCAGGGAGAATAGTCTAGCTGGAGAAGAGTAGCAGGTTGTAAGATATATAAGCATGTACACACGGAAGTGTCCAAGTTGAGCTTGACTTCCAACGGCACGAGATATTCAGCATCAGCTCTGACCATGCTTGCGGACATGATCTATAGCAGCAGCCTGGCACTATGCCAGATGCTGGATACCAGGCGCACATTTTACATTGTGGCGACACTGTGGATTATTTGGCAGCTAATCAAGCTGCTAAAGATGTATAGCAAGCGCCCGGTATGCATATATCCCTCGCTTTATACAGCTTTAGTACGCGATCCGAAATCATCTTCACAAGCTAATGTCTCCAAACCAATAACAGCTCAATACTTACATTGGGGGTACATCTATTTTATTGTTCGGAAAGTGGTTCACCAGTCTCGAATTTGTGGTCGATGGGGCAGGTACGGTCTTCAGTCTCTATCAGAGAGTACGCAACTCCATTTCTACTTATCTCCTCCGGATATCCACTAATCGCAAGCAGTTGGGACGTGATAAGTCCTTCGCGATTCCCGCTCTCAACGAGTATCAGGTATTAGTCTCTTCCGAGCAAAAGGTCCGGGAGCTGGGTGAGAGCGCGGAGAGCGTGCTTTCATTCCACACGGCCATGGAACAGGTATGAACAATTATTGACGTACCTAAGTTTTACTGTGTCTGACAGCGCTATAGAGGATTCAGCACAAATACACCTTGTTCGGCTTCCAGCACAACGATATAGATCCGAATAACGATATTGCTAAGCGTGTTATCAAGGTCCTGCTTCGCATTAATCTACCTCAGATTCAGCAAGGCCTACAACCATTGATTCAAGATCTGTTTAAGCAAGAGCTGACAGATAGAGACTCGGATGGTACGTACACTCTAGCCGTGATGATAAAAACTGGCATTTCTGATCCTGTCAGACAGGTTGGAGTCAAGCAAGTGGATTTACCCTAGCTAAGCACCTTGTTACGCGAATCAACAATTACGTTCTCTTGGGTGAGAAGCTGGGTGAGAAATTGCCGTACACCACTTTCTAGCAGCTATAACCTAACGAGCCTTTAGCTAGCGATCCAGCTTTCGAGGACGCTGTCAATCGGTACCTTCAAGACGTTGTGGTGACCATGGAACTATGTCGCCACCTCCCATCATTCCTAGTTCCGTGAGTACTGCTCGGTTGCATATCCCACGTAATATACTGATTTTTCAAGGTTGGTGGCACCAGCCATGATGCGTTGGAGTGGAGCTATGCATTTCATCGGTCGCGCTGTTACTGCCGAGGTAGAAGATCGAGTTAAGAGCAACGGCACATCCCAGGATCCCTCACCGGTGAGTCAAGAAGCTCCCTCTCTTATGGTTCCGAGACTAACTTACCTGTCATGATAGTGCGACGGCATACAGTGGGTAATAGATTCATCCAAGACTCCAGAACAACGAACAGTATCTCGACTGGCCCAACAAATAATTGCTATTCTCTTTGCCTCCGTGCATCAAATGGCCGCAGTTAGCATACCAGCCCATACTATACCGTCCCAAGGCTAATCAGCCAACAGGCTCTGGTTTACGCCACGTATGACTTGTGTCTCCATCCGGAGTTCATCGAGCCGCTCCGCGAGGAAATCAAGCATGCGCGAAGCGTGACTAGCTATGAAGATCACTTTGATCGGTTGCCTTTGATGGACAGCTTCCTACGGGAGTCTGCCCGACTCAGTCCATTAGATGCCTGTGAGATTCCCGCATATACACGCGCAATTTACATTAAGCCCGATAACTAAACCCTGTTTAATGGCAGTATCAATTCAACGGGTGGCTCTGTCACCCTACACTTTCGCAGACGGCACGCATGTCCCAACTGGGAACCTTGTTGCTGTTCCTCAAGAGGCGATTATGCAAGACCCAGAGCATTATCCGAATCCGAAAAAATTCGATCCATATCGGTTTCTGGCGGTAGATGAAGCGGATGGTTCGGTGAGAGCTTTCCCAAAGTATACAGACGTGCATTGGAACTATCCCTTCTGGGGTTCGGCGAAAAAAGCCTGGTAAGCATCACAACAAGTTGTTCAAAAGTTTATCTGTAGCTGATAGCCATTATGACAGTCCCGGTCGGTGGTTTGTCTCGAGGACATTGAAACAAGTTCTCAGCCATGTGATTATGGAGTACGATGTCAAGCTGGCGGATGAGAATGCACCACGAACCTTTGTTTGGACCACGGCTATTGTGCCTCGATCTAGTGCAAAGTTGATGTTGCGAGCGCGAAAGTGACTTTCATTTCTACAACCATTGCATTATATACGAATAACGATTTCGAACATACTCATCGTTACCATACTCTTAGCCATAGATAAATGCAATATACGATACCCATCACTCTAGTCCCCATCAAAGTACCAACTAGCAACAAAGCGTAACCTCCACCAAAGCAGCAAAACTTCTATGTTTTACTACCAACCCCTCAATCAAACCTCACAACCTCCATCCCCATCACCAGCTCCCCCAACTCCCCCTCCGCAGGATACCTCTCCACAAGCCCTCTCAACTCCACCTCAATCCCCGCCCACACCAACTCATCAACGCCCGTTTTCCTCCTAGAATACAAGCTTATCCCCGCCGGTGTGAACATCGACTTATTCGCAAAGACAAGCAGCCACTCGTCATCGTCTGCTCCGCCCCATCCCAGAATCTCCCACTGCGCACTCACCATCCGCAGCCATCCGCTCCCCCGCCACTCCATCTGAATCGGACCCAGCTGTTTTCCGGCTGATATCGCTCGGTCCGTTCCAGTTGTGGTCTTTACTGAGGAAGAGGATAGCGTTTGGTAGGATGTCTTGTTTGTGAGGATGGGGGCGGGTGGGGTTGTAGTGGCTTGGGAGAGCGCGCTTAGGGGTAGAGTGCCTGGTGGTGTGTTGGTGGTGGTGTCGGCGGTTAGTGTGATTGTGGGGTTGCGTTTGTCGCTCCAGAAGGGACTGGAGGATCGTGTGATGTACCAGGTTCCGAGGATGTTGGTGGTGGGTGGTGGTGGTGGTGAATGTTCATGGCTGGAGTGGTGGTGGTATTTTTGGGGAGCATGGATCATGATGGGGTTTGGTATATGGAGTTTGAGGGAACTTTGGGGGGTGTAGTATCTAGAGTGTGGGGATACGGATATATGGATCGGCTTCATTGAAAGCAGAGGGAATAGATGAGTATTTATATTACTACTACTAATAAAAATACCTTGGAGCGATTTATGTAGATACCATGCACTCAGGCTCATATGTCGCCAGCATACTGACAGGTAAGTATGGACAGGATTAGCCTAGCCTGTTACCTAAGTATATGCGGGTTTGAAAAATACGTACTCTTTACCCTCTTACTCGATGTTGTGCCGGTATGCATACGGTATGGACCCGATTCATGTTACTCCACTCTATCCACCTCCCTGCCTCGATGATGACTCTCGGCTTGCAATGGCCCCGGCAAGCTGATGATGCGATAGCGTTGTTCTCCCACAGGAACATAGATTAGCTCCAAACGACAAGGCAAGTAATATGTGCTTGATTTCCGTGAGCCTAAATCCCACAGTTTCTCTTTTAATATTTCTCGAGGAGCTGCTAGCTATTGACTATTATCAGGATGAATCTGCTCACCGCAATATTGAACTCCCTTCAACGCTTATAAGATGGGTCCACACCGTAGTGCCTCTTGATAAATATGGCCTCCCAGGCCTATGACCCCTAAACCAGCTGGAAAGACACTTTATCATGAGACTAGGACCTGTGTCGTGCAATTGCACCCTATTTCACTTATCCAAAGATTCTAAAAACTGAGACTTTAACGGAAGTCGATGCAGGGGGGTCTGTCTTCGCGTGTGGTGCACTAGAGTGTGCAGAAGCAAGGTCTGTGGTTTTCACAACATGAGCAAGCTGAGGATAAGAGAGAACAGAAGTTGTAATTACCGCGTGTCAAAGAGTCAGGAGCATCTTGTGCTGAAGCAAGCGAGACATTATTACAGTCTTCAGAAGACATTGTGGGTTGATGCAAAATGACTCTAGCTATTGAAGGATCCATTTCATCCAGTCATCACGCGAAACAGTTAATCAGTAAGTACAGAAAATGAGGCTTTCATGAAAGTCTGATCTGGCAGACTAGTATTGAACCTGAGTAGTATATCATTAGAGAGCTGAGAGGGGGGTCGAGGTCACTTAACCTAGCTAGTCTGCATGAGAACCCATATGAACAACTAGACATCACAAGACCGAATTAATCTTGGCTTACCTTATTATCTCTACGTGTCATGGATTGAATAAAAGACACTATCATAACACGAATACTGCAGCAGAAGCCTCCGCCATTAGTTCCGACTAAGCGAGTGACGGATGATGTACAATAAACGAGCGCTTCAGAAGGCCTATGTAGATGCCAGTAAGGACATATATTAGGAGAAAGACGAAAGCAATACCATGCTCCCTTTAACGGGCTTCAGATTGCGCTACCATCGACATCAGAACAGGGCGCATTGATGACTGGGCCAAGCCATGTGTCTGAACGACAAATCACAAAGAATCAAGCCATATATCGGGCTATATCTACTCATGTAATTGAACAATATCATCTTCTATTCTATATAATACAAAGCTATTAATACTCATCTATATCCATCTCCCTCTCTATTCTGATTTACATCCGGCATCGTCTCCGTGGTAATCTCCACCTTGACATCTTTGAATATTCTAACTCCACTATGCATACTTCCTCCGTTCTCGGCAAGCTCAATATCATCCTGTAGCTGCGTAAGGCCCTCCTTTCGCCGGGCTCGGCTTCCACCAGTATAATCATAAGTGTAGCTGTGATAACGACGCGCAAGACTGCTGTTTTCACCGATCAAGCGAGGGGCGTAGCGGCGCAGGAAGTGGCGGAGAAAGGGGAGGCAGCTGCAGATGATGGCGAAGTTGGCTTCGATGTTGCTGCAACGCGATTAGAGTGTGTTGTCATGATCGGCGTAAGGAACTTACATCCACAAATCTGGTCGACCAATATTGTAAGTTGGGTCAGAGGAATTAAGAAAGGGAATCAAAGTGATCAGACGGATGATGCCGGTGACGAGAGTTCTACATAGTCAGCAAATGACGCGAAATGGTGAGGGAATACTCACGCGCAGCCAACCATGAACATCAGCAAGAGGCCAATCTTCTGTATCCCCGGCATGTTCAGCCCCAACACCGTTGGAATGGGTACCAAAATCAACGCAATATCAGAGATGATGTTCAACACGGCTGTTGCAATATACAGCGCGTATTGATTAACACATGTCCCTGTTACTGATATATCCCAACCTTTCTGAATTGGATGGCAGCCGAAAATGAACGCCAAGACAAGCGCAATGCTGTAGCTACTGACCACGAACGCGATGCCGTATAGAATCCATTGCTGGTACCGTTTGTGACATAAGATGCGGTAGTAAAGGATAGTCAGACTGATTTTTGCAAGCGCAAGAGCGGGAACGTAGATGATGGCTGCGGCGAGAACGACCTAAATACATTAACTTGGGTTGGATGTTTTTTCAAAGAACATACCTTGACATATACGTCATACACTGCAGGTGTCACATTCCAAAAGTGGACTCCCATGCCCCCATGTTTGTATCCATCTGACATGTTAGTAGAGTGATAACCAGTTGCAATAGGCACTTACAGATGGCGCATGCTTGGGTGCCCAGAGAGAACACCTGGAGCAAGCAAGATTAGTGGAATAGCTTCAATTACAATCGCTCTGGCAGCCTACCCAAGCAAGGATAATAGACACTGTTGAAGTCAGAAAGACTCTTCACCATTGAGACGCTTACATACCATCATCCCATCCAAACTTGTGCAGCAAATGTGCTTTGGTATACACTCGCAAGGCTAGGCAGCTAGTGCTGATGATTAAGCCCGCCGAAATCACCGCCATATTTGCCGTATACAGATGGCGATGCGAGTAGTCAAAATCGTACGTCTCCCCGGGGGGAGGGTCCGCCATTGTAGTAATGGCCATCTTCAAGTGGCATTGAAGGCCAACAGGCTCTCACTAAGCCTCACACTTTCATAAAGTGTAGAAGGGTTCCAGAAGGGAGCTTATACTCCATGAGGTGCCCCTGAGGCATGGAAGGCCTAGTCGATGGCACAGACAGAATAGAGAGAAAGAATTTGTATTTCGGTCATTTTTGTTTTTCTTGCTTTTTCTCCTCGCGGACAAGCGTATTGTGTCCGCTCAATGGATTCAACACGGAATGTGCTATCGAAAGCTTATGCACGCTCTCCCAAGACGACAAGGATATGCGCATCCTTCATTAGTTGTGGCAAATTGGACCACCTGCCGTAACAGTAAATTACTGTGATTAACAATGACAAACCAGCCAAACTTAGAGCTTTTCCGGTGCATGGATAGTGTCATCGTTGTGGAGCGGAATAATATATCGCGACCAGCCGTCCGTCCAGGCCAAAGCCTGGCCGTCAAGAGGCCCGAGAGTCGGGGGGAGTAGGAGTGGAAAGGATCGGTGGTGGAGCCCTAAGTACGGAGTAAAGGCGAGCGAACGATCAGACCGTGCTAGTTCGGATCGCGTTGAAACGGCTCGTGCTGGCTTCATTTTCGGCTCCACTGCGATGCGGGTTGCCTGCGCCGCAATTTCAGAAGCACTAATTCCGCGTCGAAAATGGCGCAGCCTAGCAAGGCGAAATGAGGGGGTGGAGTATGTCTTCTCGAATCTATTCCATTCTTTTTTGTGCTCTACTGTAACTTGCTTCAACTAGTCGTAAATTTTTAACTCGATGCTGCTTACACCTGGCTGATCTTGAAACCACCTGGGACTTGTACCTGGAACACTCCATCTGGATCATACTTTTTGGCCACGCGGGAGATGAATTCGACATTCTCCTCGCCGTAACCCTTGAGAGGGCTTTGCGACTTGTCGGCGTAATTGAGGTAGATGTACTCATTGTGCGCCCCAATGGACTTGGCGTACTCGTCAACCTCCTCCAGGATTGACTGGCCAAGGCCGATGAAAAGATCGTCGTCCCTGGCATCATCCCAAGCGTAGTCAAATAATATTTCTGCAAACGGATTAGTGCTGCGCTAGGAACAAGATCGGGTCACATACGGATCAGGTTCTCATCAAATCGCTCCAAGCCCAGAACATTGCCACCCTTCTCCACGCTGTGCTGAGCGAAAAGCTTAGGCCAAGGCTGGATGATAACATCCATCGCCCAGTAGTCACTCTTGACATGGGCCTTGGCCTTTTCGATGTTGTGGTTGTGAAGGTCGATCGCCTTGCGAAGGACTTTGATGTCGTTCTTGTACGTACCGGTTGTAAAGATATCCCTGAGTTGTGATTTGTTAGCGACCCAAGCAACAAGAACCGACTTCGGCACAACCGTCGTCAACCTCCTCAGGAAAATGATCTCTTCAAAGGAAAAAGACGGCCGGAAAATGGCTATCTATCAGGAATTGGCTTACCGGTAGCCCGCTGCCTGGACCAGCTCCTGCGTCAGGTTGTAAATGGTAGCAAACCGCATCGTGTCAGTGGTGTTTGGAATACTCGTAAATTCATGGAATGCAGGTGCAAAGGCAACAGGCTTGGTGTATTCCAGAGCATCGGCAATGATGTTCTGCCCCGTCGTCGAGCTGTACTCCCACATCCCGATCCAAGATGCGTAGGGGTCGTTGTGGATGTTGTTGGTGAAGTTTACTGCGGCCGAGAGCTGTCGGTCGGTGGTCGAATTATCGTAGACGACCAGTCCACCCCAAAGCATATCATGAGGCAACGTCTTGAGGTCATACTTTGTGACAACTCCAAAGTTGATCGATCCACCCTTCAACGCCCTGTACAGATCAGGATGGCTAGTACGGTTGGCATTGACGATCGATCCGCTGGCAAGAACGACTTCAAAGTTCTCGACGTTGTCACAAGCGAAGCCTACACGTGCGGTGTAGAAGGTGTTGCCACCCCCGATCAGGAACCCACCCACGCCAACTGGTCCACCGCGTCCGCCAGGCACGGTGACACCATAGGGGTCAAGAGCCTTGTAGACTGCCTGCCAGCGCGCCCCCGGCTGAATAGACGCAACGCCTTTATCCTTGTGGTATGTGGTGCTGTTCATCATGGACAGATCAATGGTAACACCCTGCCCAATGTCTGCTGCACCAGGCCAGGTGGTATGGCCACCACTGCGCACAGCAAATGGGCATTGCGTTTCGCCAGTTTGGGTCAGAGTCGAGACAATGAGCGAGACATCCTCCGTAGAGTGCGGCTGTACAATACACGTGGGATCGAGCTGAACATTGACCGCAAAGTAAGATGAAATGGACTCATTGTATGCCGTGCTAGTAGGGTAAAGGACTTGGTTACGCAGGGGGGTTGCTTGCAGAGCAGCGCACTAGGTGACAAGGCTATTAGTACACTCACTAAGAACTGAACATAAATCACATACACAAAGTTGCGTAGAGCCAAGCCCGAGGCTGGCCTCGGGCAGAATGCTAAGAACAGGGACTGCCGCACTGGAGACCTTCATTTTCAGAGGGACACTTGAGAGAATTTCCTGGCAGCAACGTCCCTCAAGATGGCTACAATCTCATAATATAAGCCAAAGACCTGCAGCAAGCGGGCCAGGGAATAACTCCAGCCATTAGTGCATTTCCGTTGCGGAGTTCCTTGCCCCTACTTTGACATATCTGGAGGGGTCCCGCGTCACAACGAAGTACATGGCTAGTTGGCTACACGGGGCAAGTCAACCCGTATGGCACGATTGGAATTGGAGTCGCCATGGACGGAGTGTGCAAACTGTAAAGTTATCCTGTGGAGCAGGTTGTATGAAGCGAAGGAGTTCGTGTACGAATTCCTACACGAGCATGTCGATCAATTACCGTCTGCGTTGTAAGACATGTTGGCAGGCCCAAATTGGCGATTGCACCGGTGGTTCAGATTGTCTACAGAGTAATAACTAACCGAGGCTTGATTTGGCGGCTGGGCGGCCCGGTTAGTGGGTCTCTTATTGACAGGCACACTTCCCTTCGCAGTGGAGCTCCCTTATATAGTGGGAAAGCTAGTTGGCAGCGTACTAGGATTTAGCGTTGTCAATCGACGGAGGGAAAATCAACCCGGAGAATCAGACAGCCGCCTCGCCAGTATCTTCGACATGAAAAGATCATGAGAAGAGCGAAAAGGAGGAAAGTTTTGAGTGCTTTAAGTCGTAAATCGAACAGAACCAGGGCTGAAGATGTTTCCCGCGAATGCGCGGTGCAGGGATAAGGGCCACTAAAGGCGCGAAACACTGCCCAAGCACCTTGCTGACAGGGTCATGGCAGTTTGCTCAAAGAATAAAGCGTTGGCTTGCGCCGGATGCCTTCTGCATTCATTACCCCTCTATGGGTTCCACCACCACCACCGTCGCATCTCCGAAGTTGAGCCAGCTCTCGCCTTTTCACCGGGCCCGTCATTTCTGTTTGCCCCAACCGCTTTCTACGATTCTCCACTTGGTAATCGAGACTTGCAGTCTGGACTCGGAATAATAACCGGATATAACCTGTCTATTCCGAATTGGCTTTTATTGGCAAAATCCCGTGTGATTTATGGCCGGATTCTGATGGCCAGAATGCTAATATATTACCATTTATTGCACACGAGGCCGGAGATACCTTGGCGACATATTGCAGATGTAAATCTGTGGCAGTAGCAATGAAACGCGGTCGAACGTTTTGATTGATTCAGTGCAGACTTGATATAGCGGAAGACTATGTAAGTAAGTCACTTCCCTCACTTGCCAGGTCCATCCTGATTTCGAGGATGTTATACATCTTGTAAGATATTTGCCTTATTGCTTAAGATGAGCTAGGCGTAGTGGCTGAAGGGTAGGCCTCTTCGACTTTATATCTTGGATGAATTTTATGTAGCATCGTACTTTGTAACTGTAATCCTTATGTGAAGTTCTGAACTCTTCCTTTGGTGAGCCAGAATGGAATTTGTCATGAGCACCTTTTTGTGCCGCTGTTCGTCCGACCAATTCTGGAGAGCGAGCTAATTGGAATCAGCCTTATCGGCTCTTTTTCAATTTATCCGGGCTTGCAAGCCACCCAGCGCCTAGCAGGTACAATACTTTGGTTTCTGGGTCCTTGTTTGTTTCCGGAACCGAAGTGGGATAAGTCTCATAGTATTCGCAGATACAGACTGTCCCGCTGGCACTGTCGTTGTCATTACCGACGCAGAGAATCAGAGCTAACAGTAAAGCTAGAGTGAGCTGAAGGTGTTGTCAGCATGAGAGTATCTGCAATCCTCTCCGGACCTCTTTTCAAAGACTTAACGAGGATAATTCCAATATTGCGAATGGACTTCACATATAATCAGAGCCTATGGTGTTGACTGTTGAGTTGCTCCGTCGCGGAATGAATCCGAGCGGCACGCGGCGGGGAAACAAACAGTGCAAACACCGCATCTTATCTGAAAACTTTCCCATCCCAACTGCGAAAGTTGATCAGTCACCTGCAGACGCCCCGGCCTTGTACCTGTCGCCGGTGCCGCAATGCTCTCCTGATTATACGGGCGCGTGAGAGAGAAGGGGATGATTTCGCCATCTTCCCTAGTCTTATGCCTGTGGTGCGGTTGCCTCTTGGCCCTCTTTATCTTCGATCATGAGCAGCCCAACTCCATATGAACCAGACGAAGACGACGACGACACATCGGAATACAAGCTCAAGATCAAGCGCTCGCAAACAAGCGCCCCGTTACCGGTTCCTCCGTCAACTGGTCCCACTTCGTCGACAACAAATCCACCCGTGCAAACGTCGAAGACGGAACGCAGATCCGCAAGAGGCACGCGGGCCCAGGCACTAGAGGATCTACAATTATCGCTATCGAAGGAGTCTGCGGAGGCATACTCCAGCGTGCTTGCGGGAATCATCGAAGATCATGCGCCCGTCCCTACAATCAACGGTGGTGAGAACCACATTACATCGCAGAATGGAATCGTGACCTGGACACCGAAGGAAAAGGAGGTACTATACCATGTTTTGGATAGGAAGAGCAAGGATGGGATTCAAGAAATTTCCCGTCAGCTGGGCTCGAAATCCGAGCTTGAAGTTCAGGAGCATTTGAACCTGCTCCATACGGGCCTGGAAAGACAGCACCTGAAGGATCGTCATACTAGGACAATCATTCTTGGTGAAGTGCCCGCAGCCGCTGAAATAAGCAAAGACTGCTGTGATGAGCTCGACCAATACGCTGAATTGGTTTCGATGGAGGAGCAGTTGGCCGAAGATGTCGCTGGAAAGCAGAAGCATCAAGACCTGTGGATCATCAATCGGGAGATAGCAGAAGAACTTTCGCAGGAAGTCAAGTCCCAGGGTGCTGACCCAAGCGCTAACTCCAGTGCGCACCTTACGGCTGAGCTCTTCAATATGAGAAAGTGGATCCGGCTGTCAGAGCGCTTCTTTATGAATTTTGGCGGTGCACGACTGGAAGACAATTGGACCAATGTAGCCTTTGCGGATGAGACACCGTCCATGACTGCCGATTCGTTCGCGGACTTCTACGCATTGACGATCAGCCTGACACGCCGTCTTGTTCAGTCATCTCTTTTCTTCGCAATGTCAAGGCTGCGAAACATGCGACAAACTGGCAATCAAAAGGCGAACGTCGTGAGGTCTCGCGATGTTAAGACTGCGCTGGACGTGCTCAACATGCAACGGGACCGTTCCGACTACTGGGTCGGCCTGGCGCGGCGATGCAGTTTGAAGGTTGAAGATTCTCGTCATCGAAAGGGGTGGAAATCAATACACATGGAGCACGATGAGGTAGAGGATATCTTGTCTGGGAAGATACCACTGGAATCAGAGTCGCGTGAGAGAAGCGCCTCGAGGGGAAGATCGGGAAGTCGTGCTCCAGAGAACACGGATGTTGAGGATCCAGATTACAGCGACGACGAGTCTGAATACTCCTCCGCGGCATCATCCGTGCTCTCTTCGCCTATGTTGTCTCCAGTTGAAGAACAGTCAACAGATCCAGAGGACGACCATGCTGAACAGGTTGATGGTCAGATGAGCCGTCTTGAGGAAATGGGCCTATGGAAGCTCATTGGTGAGCCACCCCCACAGCCCCTCGAAACCCAAATCCAAAAATATGAGGCACAAGATGCTGTCCCACGGAGGCCGGTTGGCCAGCGCAAGACAAAGGAGGACCTGGTCGATTGGCGCGACAGGACGTTTTATCGCAGCGAATGGGAGGAATACGGGCATGACCTTGTGGACCTATACGATGAGCTTTCAGAAAACCGGCGGAAGAGGCGACGTTTCGACCAGGCGGATACAAAGCTAAGAGACCGGTTGATACCGACTCCTGATCAGCCGCGTGCCGGCCTTTCTGACAATCGAGTTATGGAAAATGACAGCGACCATGCGAACGATGGAGATGACTACGATGAAATGCGGGTGGATGAGCCGACACCATCCAAACCTGAAATCGAAGAGTCTCCAGACAGAGAAGGTTTCTCCTCAGAGGGCGAGAGTCCTATATCCGAACATGCATCTCGCCTGATTCAAGAGCTTGGGGGTCATCCAGAAGGGTATCCGCCACGAAGAGACCTGAGATCAGGCGTTATGCTAGTCCCTTCCAAGGCTACGGAAGCAGATAGTCCTCCACGTCGTCGCCTTCGCGGAGCGATCAAACCTGAATCGGATAGTGAAGCGGCTTATAGTACTGACGACAATCTGCCTGAGCCACACACAGCCTCGTCCGAGGAGGAGAGCGATGAAAGCGAGGTGCCATTGTATTCCCACCCAATGAGCCCAGCCGATCCGGTGTCGGACTGATCGATCCTGCAGGACTGGGTATCCCGTTATTTGGTTACTCTAGTCAGGTCCGTTTCTGCATGAATATTGTTGATTGCTTCATCTAGGTCTTTTGTATATATTGTGTTCCGGGTTACCTACTTGCCTGTTTATCTAGATACCTCGCCAAGGCGGCTATAGACTTTGTTTGGATAGGAATTCACCTACATTCTAATATATCCGACTTGCATCGTGTGAGCGGCACGGCTGAGTATTGATGAGTCTCAGTCTGTTATAAAAAGGATACAGCCAGTCCACTCAATGGACCTCTGCGGCAAAATAAGAAATAGAGGCATTCTCTCTCTCAGAAGATCTATGAAACATCTATGATCTGAAATAAAAACAAAAACGAAAAAAAGGAAAGGGCCGAACGCGATTTGAACGCGTGACCTTAAGATCTGCAGTCCCACGCTCTACCCCTGAGCTACCGGCCCCTTTCTTGTTAAAAGATCGTTTGCCTTCTTGCATTATATTGCTTTGATTGATCAAATGGCTCAGAACTTCAGTTTTATTGTGTTCTTGCTAGTTCCTGAGGTCCATGGCATCCCCTGGGTTACCCTCCAGGTACTACTTACTTACTTTGACATTTGCAGGTCTGTACAATCCTTAGCATCCAATTCACTAAAATCACATGCGACAGATTCTCATAAGTCCTTTATTATGGTTATTTCTTCCAATTGATGAGGGAGGTTGTGCACGCAATGGTATACCTTGAAAGGGCTGCGAAGTTCAACCCATGGGTATATACGTTTCTCGGTGCGTTTTTCAATGAATAATGATACGTGTCAGCAGATTGGGCTACCGCTCAGGGATCCGCTGTGTATGGTGTAGCAATAAATCAAAAATACAGGCCATAGGTTCGTATAGGGGACAATCTGTATACGAAGTTCAAAAATCAAAAAGCAAGGGCCAAGCGTGGATCGAACACGCGACCTAAAGATCTGCAATCTCTCGCTCGTACCACTGAGCTATTGACCCGTTTGCTTGGCCAAGTGGCAAAACTTGTGCTCTACAAGCGAGGCCATTTCCTTCCGCTGATACGTTGATAGACTGAGCTAGGATTGTGTATGTACCAAGTCTACATGGCGCATTTGGATGTATATGTTGGGTTCGCATACTATATTGGCCTCTATTTTGCTCACATACCAAGGCATTTTTCTGGTTTGATCTCACTACGAGGTGAACTGTTTGCACTCTTCACTTCATGCCGATATTTTGTTGAAATTACTAGTACGTAGAGCTATATATATTCAGCAGCTCACAGTAGTTTCGGCAAGTTGGTGTCTATTAGTTTCACTCTCAATGTCACTCACAGCCATGTTCGCACAGAAAGGTAGCAAACCCCGCAAACAATATCGTGAAAAGCCCATAGCTACCAGGAGGACCTCACATGTCACCATTATCACGCGATAAGACACATTTGGAACCCATATGCCAAGGCGGGGCCGTCAGATTATCCCGCCTCGCACAGGACAGAAACAAGTACTCTGGGGATCGGAGGACTCATGAAAGGAGTGAGATTAATCGTACTCCCGATAGCCTGAATTTTTTTTCATGAGTAACCTTATTCACGAGCTGACAAGGGATACCTATGCCCACCGTAATGTATACTACGTCAGATACAAACACCAGGTCGACCATGCAACCAGAGACGTAAGCAGACATGACTGCTTGAAGAACACAACCACCAACTGCAAGCGAAACCAGAATAGGAACCGAAATACCAGATCCAGGGGGATGAGATCTGCCGGCGTTTGAAAGTCCCTGACCCGGTGGAGTTGATGTACGGAGCTGCCTGTCCGTCTTACAAATCAACAGTCAACAATATAGGCATACGTCACAGAAACATATACTTCGGACATTTCGCAGCCCCTGGCCCAACATAGTTTCCTGGGTGCGATATTGCGTTGCATTGTTGGTTATCACTTGGTTTGTCAGCAAGGAATACGAAGGGCCGAAACACCGACATAAGCTGACGATCAGAGGCCGAAGTCAATGGTTTCTAAGCAACATCGTCTATGACGGAGACAACAGTTGTAGAAATGTATCGAATGAGTAGATGAATCTTATATAAATGGATACATAGATCTGCTAATAGATATCCATCCCCTAAATAACCTCACACACCAGAAATCACAGATCTCTCTCAATACAGCTTCCACCTTAAATACCAAACACCCATACAGCATGTCTCTCAAACCCATCACCCTCTGGGGCCACACCCTGGGCCCCAACCCCTGGAAAGTGGCCATGGTACTCGAAGAACTCGAAATCCCCTACAAAACAATATACGTAGCTGCTGCAGAGGTCAAGAAAGAACCTTTGACCCTCGTCAACCCCAACGGCCGCGTCCCCGCCATCGAGGACCCTAACACGGGAATCACACTATGGGAGTCCGGCGCCATCATTGAATATCTGACCGAAACATACGACAAAGACAACAAAATCAGTTTCCCGGCTGGTACCCCCGAGTTCTTCGAAACGAAACAATGGCTACACTTCCAGATGAGTGGGCAGGGCCCGTACTTCGGTCAGGCTGTTTGGTTCCGACGACACCACCCTGAAGTGGTTCCTAGTGCTCAGGAGAGATACAAGAAAGAGGTTCTTCGGGTGTCATGGGTGCTGGACAACGTCCTGAAAGACAGGGAATATTTGGTCGGTGGACGGTATAGCTACGCGGACATCTCGTTCGTGCAGTGGTACAATTACTTTGGAGCCGCTACGGATAATGATGTTGATCTGGAGAAGGAATACCCGAACCTTTACGCCTGGCTGGAAAAAATCAAGGCAAGACCGGCTATCTCTAAGACGGCCAATCTACAGAGGGAAGCAATTGCGAATGAAACGCACTGAGTGGATTTGGATTTGGAGTGTCATTCAATATAGGATGTCTATCGGGAGCTTGAGAAGGGTCGAATGTGGGGACCATGTATGTAGTATATTGAATTTCGAAAACAATCAGTAATTCTTCTCATACCTTGGATATCTTGCAACCAAAGCAATAGAATATAGTTTGCGATGTCAGAACAGAGTAGGGCTGGTAGGGATAGATCGATAATGTGGAGAGAAGAAGCTCCATCCGCGATGGGGAAGAGCCCGGTAACGACTAGTCCAAATACGGCTAGCGCATTGTATGGTCTTGGCGCGAGTTTTTGGAGCGTCGGTCCGTGTCGCGACAGTCGCTCTGCCTCCAAGCCACTCATCCATCAATCTCACGTCGCTGTCTGGTGGAGTCATCCACCCCCATTCTATCTTGCATATTCCTAATACCCTTCTCTTTCACGTCTCTACCACATAGAGGGCCGCGTCCGCGCCCCGCCTACCTTTCTTCTGAGCAGAGCCAAGTCCCTTGCTCTCTGCCACCCGCGACCTCAGCTTCCCGTCGTCGACTATCGTGCCAACAAGATGGAAGACAACCAGGTTATGTCTGGTGGCGCCACTGAGGATGCTCAGGCTATTAACGTGGCACAGGATGCCCCAGGTGATGTGATTACCACTTCCGGTGCGTTCTCCCTCTTTCCGCCCCTAAGGGGATTGGAACTTGCCAACATTCGCAATCGTGACACCCAGGATCGCAATCGCATCAGGGATCTTCTGAGAAAAAGACCGAGACTGGCCCCGATACTGATAACCCGCTAGATGCCCCCGCTTCACCCAAGCGCCAAAATGCCGATGGCGAACCCGAGGATGAGGAGATGGGCGGCACCGAGACGGAGACCAAGAAGGAGACCGATGGAGGCGAGGACCTCGCTGATGTTGCCGCACAGTCCGGCGCTGAAGGTGCTACAGATGAACAGCCGGCGCAGGCCAAGGCATCCATTGAAGCCTCCGCGCGCTCACATCTCGTTTCGCAAACCCACGCCATCATCCTCCCCAGCTACTCCACCTGGTTCGACATGCACCTCATTCACCCGATCGAGAAGAAGGCTCTGGCGGAGTTCTTCAACGGCAGGAACCGTAGCAAGACCCCTGCCGTTTACAAAGATTACCGTGATTTTATGATCAATACCTACCGTTTGAACCCTATCGAGTACCTCACAGTCACTGCGTGCCGCCGCAACCTTGCCGGAGACGTCTGTGCGATCATGCGCGTGCACTCCTTCCTGGAGCAATGGGGTCTCATCAACTACCAGGTAAGTATCCGCCCAGTGCCGACCTCAGTCCCGAGTTGCTGATGCCTTGACTCAGGTGGATCCCCAAACACGTCCGTCCAACATCGGCCCTCCTTTCACTGGCCATTTCCGAGTGGTCGCCGATACCCCCAGAGGACTTCAACCATTCCAGCCCGGACCCAACCACTTCGTCAAGCCCGGAAAGCCTTTGCCGGCCACGGATCGTGCAGCTTCAGCCACCCCGGCTGCCAAGGCCGACCTGAACCTCGAGATCCGTCGCAATGTGTATGATGACAAGGGCAAGGAGATCACCCCTGCTACGGAGGACAAAGACAAGCAGACCAATGGCGAAGGCTCAACGAATGGTACGACGGGCGATTCGACCAAGGCGATGGAGAGCGCTTCCAAGGAACCGAGAAAGAAGTTCAACTGCTTCTCCTGTGGCATCGATTGTACTCGCCTCAGGTTCCACTACGCAAAGGCGACACCAGCAACCGCCAACCCAGCTGCACCTGACACCAAGTACGACCTGTGCCCCAACTGTTTCCTTCAGGGCCGGATGCCGTCCAGCCACAGTGCTTCCGACTTCGTCAAGCTCGAAGACAGCCCATACTCGATTGCCCCCGACCGGGATGCTCCGTGGTCGGATTCGGAGCTTGTGCTGTTGCTGGAGGGATTGGAGAACTTCGACGACAACTGGGAACAAATTGCCACTCACGTTGGATCCAGGACAAAGGAGGAGTGTGTGATGAAGTTCTTGCAGCTGGAGATCGAAGACAAGTATCTGGATGATATGCCCGAGGTTCGTGCAGGCAATGGGCGGGAGCCTATCAGCCAGACCGAGAACCCTGTCCTGTCCGTGGTTGCGTTCCTTGCACAGATGGCCGAGCCTGCCGTGGCCGCAGCTGCCGCCGGCCGCTCCGTGGAGGAGATCCGCAAGGAATTGAGAAAGCAGCTCGAGAAGGGCTCTGGAGCCCAAGACAAGGGCAAGGAGAAGGAAGGCAGTGCCACAGTCAAGGCCGAGGATTCCATGGAAGTGGACTCTGCTCGCGAGGAAGCAACCGAGCAAGCTGTCGAGGTCGCTGGCTCCGACAAGGGCAAGGCTTCCCTTCCCACTGTGGCCCTCGCGGCTTCCGCCGCTCGTGCTGGTGCTCTGGCTTCTCACGAAGAACGTGAAATGACCCGCCTGGTCTCATCGGCCGTCAACGTCACCCTCCAGAAGTTCGAGATCAAGCTGCAGCAGTTTAATGAGATGGAGGAGATCATCGAAGCCGAACGCCGGGAACTTGAGCTCGCTCGCCAGCAGCTCTTCCTCGACCGTATGGCCTTCAAGAAGCGCGTCAAGGAGGTCCAGGACACTCTGCAGGCCGTCAGTCTTCGGGCCCCTGGCGAGGAGACCAACAGCATGCTCGCCGATGCTGCTACGACCGGGATCGGCAACCGCTTTAACTTCCAACCGGCAGGAGGTGACGTTAGAGGCGTGCAGCCGTTGAGTGCAGAAACAGGCGCTGACTACAAGACGTTGGACCTGTAATGTACCTATGAAAAGGGAATGTTTCGCCAATGATGACATGCTTTTTTCCAACAGTTGGAGAGAAATTCAATAACCCTTTCCTTTCATTTCTAACGACCGGACGAAGGAGCCGACCGGGGTTGCTTTTTCAAATAATATCCATTGTATTGTACAATATCATAGGGCTGGACAGGAGGAGTGAAGGAGAAGATGGGATGAATGAACCGTCAGGATGTATCTGACAGCGACGGACAAGATGGTAGTAAAGTGATGCGTGATGGATTGATGGGATGGCTCGCACTATGATCTGGTCTGATTTTTCTTTTTACATTCGATTTACAATCCGCTAGGTAGGAAAAGGCGCAATTGTTTTGGGAGTTCAGAGCTGAGTATTGTATGCGTGTGCCTTGCAAATCGATGTTCTATTGTTGAATGGTTCTTTATCCTGCTATTTGTAGTTTTCGGGTTCGCTTGCTAGTTAGGCTTGAGGGTGGTTAGTAGTCTTCCATATTGACTTGCTCGATGCTATGCTTAAATTCGTCACAATTTATTTTGCCTTACCTATATACTTGATATTTTGATCATAGCTTGCCACCTGTTGCCCCTACCTACCCACCACAGAAATCACGAGGTACATCATGCTAAGTAGCCTGCACATAGTACTGAGCAAGACATGAACGTCACTTCAACCTCATAACAGAGGTGTCAATTCAATAAATACCACTATCTCCTGACACAGAAGATGTGATACCTCAACACCGACTGTTGATCATCTCCATTGACGGACCAATAATGAACGAGCATATCGCTCCACTCATGCCACTGCCCGCCGGAGTAGTATGATGTTTCTACGGAGTACAGCGCTTACTATTGAACAGGGATTCATGGAGCTGATCCGTCCGTTTGCTCACTGAACTGCAGTGGACGCGTCGGAGCGTGTTTCTGTTTACTATTTTGATTACTTCGTACTTGTCCCTCAATTTGGCTTCCCTGCCTACCTCTGATATATTACTTATATACCTAGTCGCGTTATATTCATTGATTTATTAGAGCATATCGAACAACAATATCAATATGCCTGCGCAGAAGAGGACATCTACCGATATGATGGATCCTGCGACCGCTACTGGCCCTCATAAGGAAAATCAGCCAGCGGCAGGAGCAGCACTGCCTTCCGGAAATACGCAGAAGAGCTGCGACGAGATTCGGCAGGAGATACGCGATTTCATCGCTTCAGGACAGATGAGCGCTAGCGAGTTCCAGCGCGCAATCGACGTGTCTCCGCGGTCATATTCTGAGTTTTTGAGCCAGGAGGGCGTCAAGGGCGCCCGTTCGGCTACGTATAAGAACGCCTTGAAGTTTTTTGACAGCCGGAGCGGAGGACCTGTCGTGCCGTTGGCTGAGACTCAGCCTGCGGCAACTGCGGCAGGAAGTGCCCCGAAGAAGGCGAAGAAGAATCAGCCAGCGAGTCCGGCTGCGGTTGATCTTTCGGGTGTTCACTTGGATGGAGATGAGGATGGGAGTGTGCAGGTCTTTGAGACGTGCGATGTGGTGAGGAGGAAAATCCGGGCGCATTTGCGTAAGACCGGAGTGACGCAGGCGGGCTTCATGAGAGAGGCTGCGAAGGCGGCGTACCCGCAGGGTACGAAGAGGCTGAATGCGAATTCGTTCGGGGAGTTTCTCAAGAAGAAGGGCCCTACCGCTGGGAGCTCAGGGGCGGTATTCTATGCCTCGTATGTGTATTTTGAGAAGTTGAGGATCAAAAATGGAAAGCCGAAGGACGCCTTTAGACTTGAGATGGAGAAGCTCTGGCCGAATGGCTTCGAGCTTGAGAATGTAGCTAATGGGAGGATGTGGTGTGGTCCCAATGTGAGACCCTGGGTTGACATATATGGGAAGGTGCACTTTTCGTGACTGTGACTGACGGCTCGTTTGCGGTCCATCTTGTTTGGAATTGTTCGAGAATTGTGTGTTGTGTCCTTTGTCACATACTCCATGATTGATTATGTTGAGTGGTTAATATTCATCCTGACGCTTCTTTTGGTTGTTCTTTGATTATCCTGCCATTGGCATCGATGCCTGCGAAGAGCTCAGACGCCGTGCTTTCGTCTAACTTCAGAGCCAACTTAGGTCCTGAGTAGAGTACGTCCCAGGTGAATGCGGGCTTTCCGCTTCTAGTATCCCAGTTCACGCGAGGAACTAGACAGGATATGCGTTTCCAGAGCCTCTGCATGAACCGTCGGGTGATGTTATGGGGCCGTCCGTCTACATAATTCTCGAACGTATCCCCCTTCTGCGGTCCCTCTGTCAGAAAGCCAGCATCTAGAGGAGACTCAGGGGTGGGAGAAGTCCCAACTGCCTTTCGTCGTTTGGGTGGCGCCCATGGTATAGTCCCCGACATAAGACCCTCCAACACCTTGAGCTCCGAGTCAGGCAGTGGTGGAAACAGATTATGTAGCGTCTGATTGTACCATTTCCTCCGAATGTTCCTGCGACGAGACGGAGCAAGCGGCTTCCCCCAGATATTCTCCGCGGGAACCACTGGTTCGACTTGCTTGGTATAGTACCCGGCATTCAGCGTCGTGATCATCGAGTTACGATTCTGGGCTTTCAACAGATCAACCATGACCGAAGGGGGCCGCCATCCATCCTCGAACATCTCTGGTGCTTCCTGTGCCACTGTCTGCGCATCCGCGGCATTCAATGCGTCCACTGCGTCCGCTGGTGTGACCAATGCTTGTATGAGCTCTTGTCTCCGTCGCCCTCTGCGGCCATAAGCCTGCTGCAAGACCTTTTCCAGCGGCTTTGTATATCCCTCATTGGCTCGTCTGAGTAAGGACAGTTGATGTGTTGCTGACTTCCGGAGTAATAGAAGTCGTTGTTGATCGGTCTCTTTCTTCTGGGTATACCGTCGGAATCGTTGGAGGATCTGGGCATGAAATGTAACTCTGGCGACGGGGTCAGGAAGGTAGGAGCATTCGCGGAGTAAGGAGCGGAGAAGGTGCCGCCATGTTTCGGGAGGGATGTGAATGGCAGACATGGTGTCTGATGGTATGCCTTTATCTTCTAATCAATTCCTCTCCAAGCCCGGAGTTGATTCCGCAGCACCGCGAGGCTATCCGACAGAAGCAGCAGGCGGTGAAGATAAAGCACCCAAACAGGCAATAGATGTTTTCGAGGCAGCGATACGCGAAATCGGGTTAGCCGCGAACGCGACCGGAGCGAATAACGAACGCCCCCGCGACTTCAATCAACTCATTCATCTCGTTCCTTTTACCCATTTTCTTCATGCAAGGCTATGTTGTACAGGATTACCTGAAAGAGCTGCAGATAGAGTGGCTTTTGCACTACTTGTAAATTACTCCGGGCCGTTCAGGGCCTGACTGCCTCGCCGGAATCAATCTCATTGACTTGTCTCATCCCTTCGCGGTCGGTGCGCTAGCCACGCGCCTCTCTCTTTTCGCGCGACGTTCCGAATTGCCTGGCCGGTCAAGTCAGACTGGAGCAGTAGATCCCAGGATAGGTGCAGTTCCCCACATGCTTTCGCGATTCTCTCATTCTGTCATGATGCTGTTCACTTGTTGAACTGGCCCTGCTATTGGCTTGTGGTACCTGCAATCCGTATTTATTAACCTTTCTTTACTTTTGCCTTCGACAGAGCAGCCAGCTTTGAGTCGGTGTCTGGGTCGGGCACCCTAACACTGCTAATTCACCGTTCCTTCAATGGCTTCCAATAACAACCACCCAGCTCGCCCAGGCTTACCCATGTCCTACTCCCAGAGCAGCATGAGCTCCGCCAATGGCATGGTATTTTCGCAATCGCAAATGGGCTCCTTCAACGCCTCCCAGTCGGTCTCCTCCACCCCTCGAGCTACGCCTCCCCCGAAAGGGTCGCAACAGTCGATGTCCTTTGGTTACTCGAATGGCCTTCCGCACGGCCCTCGGTCAAGTTTCGCAGGTTTTGAGGACATGAATGGATATGGGACAATAATGTACCATGAAGAGTTCAAGCCTCAGATTTACAGGGTCAGTTTATCGTCATCTGCGCATCTTCAATCCCTCAAACGTTACTGATTCGCTTTGATGTCTCGACAGGCCGTGTACTCCAACGTCTCCGTCTACGAAATGGAAGTGAACGGAGTCGCTGTGATGAAACGTCGCTCCGACTCGTGGCTCAATGCTACGCAGATTCTCAAGGTTGCCGGTGTGGTCAAGGCACGGAGGACAAAGACACTAGAGAAAGAGATTGCAGCTGGCGAGCATGAGAAGGTTCAAGGAGGGTATGGTAAATACCAAGGAACCTGGGTCAACTATCAGAGGGGCGTGGAGCTCTGCCGTGAATACCACGTCGAAGAATTGCTGCGACCCCTTCTTGAATATGATATGGGCGGCACAAATGGTACGGTGCAGGACTCACTCGACACCCCAACAAAGGAGCAAGCAATGGCTGCGCAACGGAAACGCCTGTACAGCGGGATGGATAATCGCGGCATGAGCCAACCTCAACAAGGCACATTCTTCCAGAACATCTCTCGCACGGCTGCGACGGCAGTGAATGCCATGAGCAAGGCTCGCTTTGACTCGCCTGCCGCTCGCGGAATTGATCAAAGGCGATCAAGTGTTATACGAAAGCCTTCGCACCAGATGAGCAGCCAAGATACCCACATACCTCTGAACAGTCAACAAAGCATGTATAGTGTGACGTCTGATGGTGGTTTCGGGAACAATTTCCAGAGCAACGGCCGCTATGCTATGCACGACGGTGCCAGCTTCGACCACGAGGAGGCAAATGAACCTCCGCGGAAGCGCGTTCGGTCTGCATCTCACCAGGCGCCGTCGTTTGGGATGCCCTACGAGCACTCGGCGGCTTCCATGGCTGAACCAACACCAACCGAGCCGAATGACTCCTTTTACCAAGATATGGATGTCTCAACATCGATAGTGGATGGTAGTAAGCGCGGGTTTGAGCCTTTGCCGCCCGCCACCACCCCGGAGAGGTTTCAAAAGATGAAGCTCATCATGACATTGTTCCTCGACAAAAAGACCCGCGATTTCTCCAGCCATCCAGCTTTGATGCAATTGACTGGGGAGGATCTGGAAATTCCGTTGGACGAATATCGGAACAATGCGCTACACTGGGCGGCGATGCTCGCTCGGATGCCTCTTGTCTATGCACTTGTCGAGAAAGGAGTTAGCATCTTCCGTTTGAACGGTGCAGGTGAAACGGCACTGCAAAAGTCCGTAGGAACGAGGAACAACCTGGATTATAGGAGTTTCCCGCGTCTACTGCAGGTGCTGGCTCCAACTATTGACATGGTCGATTACAGCGGGAGAACGATCCTTCACCACATCGCTGTTATGGCTGCTACCGGTGGTGGAGGTCATGTTTCTGCTAAACACTACCTGGAAGCATTGTTGGAATTCATAGTCCGCCATGGCGGTACGTCATTGAGCCGGCAAACGCCGAATGGTGCCACGGAAAATGGTCAAGGATTATCACAGGCTGGTGAAGTGATGACGCTCGGGCGTTTCATCTCTGAAATAGTAAATCTCCGAGATGACCAAGGAGATACAGCCCTCAACTTGGCTGGGCGTGCACGTTCTGTGCTTGTTCCCCAACTATTAGAAGTCGGGGCTGATCCTCATATACCGAATCACACAGGTCTTCGACCAGCAGATTACGGTGTTGGTGTGGACATGGTTGACGGTAACGCTCAGTCGCAGCAAGCTGGGAACGGGGGTGACTCCTTCATGGACCAGCTGGAGAAGACGAAGAAAGAAATATTGGATTGTAAGTGCTCCTGGATGAAAGTTGCGTATCAAAACTGACTTTAGTAGCGACTGTGTCTCAAATCACATCAATTATCCAAGAGACATTGAGTGGTCTTGACAGAGATTTGGCCTCCAACCTGGCTAAGAAGCAAGAAAAGTTCGACCACTGGCACTCGAAGATTCGAGAGTCGGCCAAAGCACGACAGATCGAACAAAAACAGCTCGATGAGCTCAAATCCAAATCTTCCGACCGTATAGAGCTTAGCAGACGGTTTAAAAACCTGGAAAAGTCCTCTGATGACCTGCTGGTGATTCTGAAGGGGATCCAGGGCGATTCATTAGATTTGTCGAAGAAGTGCGCGATTGGGGACGCCGACAAAGAACACGGGCTCGACATTGCCGAGTTCGAGGCCATCTTCCCCGAAACATTCGACCCTGCCTCTGGATTCTCCGAGCAGCAGATGGCCTTCCTTCGCTCTCTCCCCACACCCGAAACCCTGCAACAAAAGGTCGAGGGTTATCAAAAGTTTAATGAGGATATATTGAATGAGGTCGAGCGCCTGAAGTCTAAAAACGTGGTTTTGGGCCAGAACTACCGGCGCATGGTCATGGCCTGTACGGGATGGACTGCCGAACAGGTGGATGAAGCTGCTGAGGGGCTGACACAATGTGTCAAGGAATTGAATGAAAACCCTGTCCCGGAAGATGAGGCTATCGAGATCTTGATGAAAGATCGTGGCCAGGACTGGTGAATTCTGTTAGGCGTGATATGAGGGAATGTTATGGTACATATGCCTGGTCCGAATCCCCTGATTCGTGGAGGCTTTTGGGAGCGATACAGCGATTCTTGTTTATTGTTGCTACCGGTTGGCTCTTGTAAATCAAGGAGCATTGTTTATACGGCAGGGCTGCGGTGTTTGAGCATGTTTGCTTGGATGTTTAACGCGTTGACGTCTGTATTTGCAGATACCCCCAGGGCACATATAATGGATTTTGACGGCTAGTCGGATGGCGATATACCCGACAGATGAATAGCTGTGCAATTGAATACAAACATCATCTCCTGGTCTTACTGCCTAATTGACCATTAATCAATAGTGCGTTTGCGAGTGTAGAAGTGCGTGGCCATAGCAACCATGGCGGTGGGAGAAGTGCTGCTTGCAGTTATAGCATACTGCCACGTCCTAGTACACGGAGTCACCGCCTGGCGATGGCTTATCGATAAACCGGCAGAAAAAAGTGCAAAAAAGGCACCAAGCGGGATGGCGGGGTTCTCGCGGTCTCGTGTTCAGTCCTTCTTTTATCTTCGCCAGTTGCTCCTTTGGACGTTTCTCTGGCATCAGGTTCGCGGGGTAGTATCCTCATACAGGGACGCACAGGGCATGTTATACTGAGACTATCGTTCCTGTCAATTCATCCAAAAACCCCGACTTGAGGGTCTCTTGCCGTCTTATTAATTCAGTCGCATAGAAGCCTAGTCGGAAGATCGCATTGATTCCCAGCAGCACACAGCTATTTTCGCTCTTCACTTAACGCATTAAACGATACCCCGTGACAATCATTATGGCCGACGATACTGTCACTTACCCCGCGTCTCTGAACACCCTGTTCGACGAGTCATCCGCGCTTCGGGAACAATATGACCCCATCCGCCTGGCAGATGCGGATATAGTGCCCCTCCTGCAGCTGCCCTCCGCAAAGGCAGTCTTCGGACATGATGCAGCAGATTCAGAGGCTCTCGGCCGTGTCTCTCGCAAAGAAATCTCCTACACTACTTTCTTGACGGAAAAGGCAAAGGCTGTCGCCCAGACACCAGTGGATGGCTTGACCTCTGAGCAACAGCGCTCTCAATTGCTCCATATCGGTCTGGCCGCTCTGTTCGGCTTCTTGCAGTCGAATGTCACTGGTCCTCCCCTGGAGTTTAGCCCTGCAGATGTTGTCATTCCTGCTGCTCTGCGGTCGGACAAAGCGGCCCTCCGTGCCGTCCGTGATCATGTCATCCGGGACCTTTCGGTGGACGGTGAGGCCGCTTACAAGCTCACTCCTAATGTGGAACTGTTCGCCGTGGCAAAGGCTCTGCTGGTGGATGCTGATGCCCTGGTGACAAACGGTCCGTTGGTGGCTAGGACTGTGAGGGTCCGTGTCAACTTCCTTCACCAGAAGATGCTGTCGGAAGTCACTGGCGCGCTGCAAGATTCCATCTACGCCGATTTGGAGGAGCTCGAAAAGCTTGTTCTGAGCGACAAGTGCACTGCACAGGAGAAGGGTCGGTTCCTTCTCGAAAGGGCTACCATCCATACCCACCACAGCTTTGATGCGAAGGCCAGAAAGGATCTCGAACAGGCTGCCGCGGAGCGGAAGTTCGAGTTCGCTCTGACTGGTAAGCTTGGAAAGAGAACCAAGTTCCAGGACCGTGATATCAGTCAGCTGGTCATCCTGGCCAAGAGCGCCGATGCCGCCGCGGAATCGGACGACAAGCCCTCTGTCCCCAAGAAGCTGGATCTCAATGATGACACTCTTCTCGAGTCTATCTCCTTTACCAAGCCCGATGGTCAGAAATCCGACGATACACAAGTGACCGTCCAGGAGGAGTCTAACCTCCCTCCTGCCCTGGCATCTCTCGATCCCGGCGACCAGCCCAAGCTTGACCCCGTCGACTCTGCTATCCTCCTCGCTTTCGCATCCGCCATCACAAACACCGCACCGGAGAACGGTCTCACCCGAGAGGAGACGCAGCCGTACGCGACCCGTGTGCTCGAGGGTGGCAGCTCGAATTGGCAGATCTACACTCAGGCCCTGCTGGTACGCAGCCGAGTCGAGGGCTACAAAGCCAGAACTGTCGAGAGATCCGTCCTGCAGATGCAAGCTCTCGTCGACCAGGTCATCGCCGACACCGCCACCTCCGATGAACAAGCAGGCACGTCCGTCGACGAGCCCACTACTTTCCTTCCTCGACCCGAGAAATCGGAATCCGCCTCCGCCGCCGAGCGTCTGGAGTACATCTGGATCCTGAGCTTCTCCACCCGCTGGAGCCTGGAGGCCGAGCTCGCCACCCGCTGGGTCAACCTTGGAGGTCTGCGCACTGCCCTGGACATCTACGAGCGTCTACAGATGTGGGCCGAGGCCGCTCTCTGCTATGCCGCCACCGAACGAGAGGACAAGGCCAAGTACCTCGTCCGCAGACAGCTCTACCAACCCACCGGCACGGACCCCGACGACGAGAACGAGAAGTTCGACGGACCCGAACTCTCCCCTCTCCCCGCCGATGCTCCCCGCCTCCTCTGCATCCTGGGTGACATCGACACCGACCCAGCCATGTACGAGCGCGCCTGGGCAGTCTCCAACAACAGATACGCTCGCGCCCAGCGCTCCCTGGCCCGCCATTACCTCAGCCTGAAGCCCCCAGCCCTCGACAAAGCCGAAGACGCCTACCTCAAGAGTCTCCACATCAACCGTCTCAACCACGGCGCCTGGTTCGCCCTCGGCTGCGTGCAACTAGAGCTCCAGAAATGGGACGACGCCATCGACTCCTTCACCCGCACCGTCCAACTCGAAGACACCGACGCCGAAGCCTGGAGTAACCTGGCTGCCGCGATCCTGCGCTCTCCCAAACCCGCAGAATCAACCGAACCCTTCCCCATCCCCATCGCCGAGGCCCCCATTAAGGCCGACGACGAAGAAGACGAAGATGTCCCCAGCCAACCCGCTCCCGAAGACCCCTACAAACGCAAACGCGAAGCCCTAGCGGCCCTCCAACGCGCCGCCCAACTCAAACACAGCGACGTCCGCATCTGGGACAACGTCCTCACAGTGGCAGCCTCCATTCCCCCGCCCTTCACCCCCTTCCGCGAAGTCATCACCGCCCAACGCCGCGTCATCGAGCTCCACGGCTCCAAGAACGGCGAGAAGTGCATCGACCTCCCCATCACCGGACTACTCGTGGACCACCTCGTCACCGCATACAACTACTCCGACCTCCTCATCTCCATCGATGGCGACGACTCCACTGCAAAGGTCGTCCGCAGCGGCACCATCGCGGGCCAGATCCTCTCGCTCATCGACACCAGCATCGTGCCATTGATCACCCACTCCGCGCCCCTGTGGCTCCTCGTCGCAAGAGTCGAGGTGTTCCGCGAACGCCCGAGCATGGCCTTCGAGGCGCATGAGAAGGCGTGGCGCGCGACGGTTGCTTCGGCATCGCAGGGTGCGTTCCAGATGGCCGATGAGAAGAGGTGGATGGAGATCGTGAGGGCGACGGAGAGGTTGGTGCGCGATGGATATGCGCGGTTTGGTCCGATGGATAAGGAGGGTACGGAGGAGATGGTCGCGAAGGATTGGAGGTTCAAGGCGAGGAGTGCGGTTAGGGGTATTCTGGGTAAGGGGAAGGAGTTTTGGGAGGATAGTGAGGGGTGGGCTAGGTTGAAGGAGTTGCAGAGTGAGGTGGGGAGTAATTAGTAGATGGTGACGGATGTTTTGAAAGAAAAGTATTATACTGTTCTTGATTGTGATTGTGATTGTGATTGCGAGAGCAAAAGCAGCATATACATAGATCATTTATGAGAGTTCATTTGTTTGTTTCATTCGGCTGAGTCTAATCTGTCATAAAATCTCAGGGTGCAATTATGCATCTATACTTGTAGACAACTAAGTACTCTCAACCTTCCTCTTCAACATCCCACAGAAACTCTCAAACAACACCGTATCCCTCCCCTTCAGCCATCGCACAATCACCCTCACCCCCTTCTCATCAATCGCATCCTTCTTCACCTGCACCTTGAACCCCAGCGCCGCCTTCGTCTCATCAATCTCCCCCATCTCAGCCATCGCATCCGGGTTCTGCATCTTGCGACGCGCCTGCCGAGACCACACATTCTGCATGGCGAACCCCACTCCCGTGGCGAGGTTCTTGCGCCAGAGCCATTGGATATGCAGGGCGGAGAGTTCAGTGTCTATTTTGCTGCTGACTTCATCGATGGACTCAGACTGTGTCGTGAAGATGTATTCTGAGGGGAAGGGGAGGAGGTGTTTGGGGATGGCGGTGGTGCCTCGGGCTATGGACTAAATGGTTGTTAGGTTTAATATTTGGGGGAATGGGATATAGAGGGATAGATCGTACGACTGTCGGACGGAGATCCGTCCATGACCAGGCGATGGCCCATCTTCGAGTCTTGTTTCCCTGAACGAATTCGGTCACGGCGTAGTTGTTGTTCTTGTGTTCGAGGAGCGTCTCGATGAGGACGGATACGCTGCTTAGCTTGCCGAGCATGGTGGTGTACCAGATTACTCGCTCGCGGAGGTGCAGGCTTTCCTCGATCATGCGTGTGATGAAGGCGATTTCGCCGCCTGTGGTGACCATTTCTACTTCGGCGCCGGTGCAGGCCTGTTGGGGTTAGTGAGGAGGATGGAGGTGGGAGAGGCTTGGTATTACTGTGAAGGGAGGTCGCTCTTTGGCTTCTGCGGAAGCTATTAATTCATCGCGCGAAACGTAGAATGGGGGATTGCACATGGTGAAGTCGAGTCTGTGGTGGGTTAGTTGTATATGATAGTAGGAGTGGGGTTTGTAGTTACCTGTCGACCTTGAGCTTCGTGTCTAAAGGGATCAGCTCATCCTTCGGGTCTGTCTGGATGATCTCAATGCGAGCATCGAGTTTGTTCGCAGAGACTGTGTCTCGCGATGTTCGGATATTGTCATTGTCGATGTCTGCGTATGTGAGTTGATGCGCAAACAGTATAGTGTGTGAACATACCTGTTGCGACGAAGCGCCAATGAGGTCGCATGGAACAACCTAGCAGGGGGTAGATGCTGCAACATCCTGTCCCACTGCACTAGTGAGTTAGCGACCGAGTTCTCCGAAGGTGGAGTGGTGATTTACATGTCAAGTCCAATAACTTCTCGGTCAGGGTCATAGTTATCACGGTATTCATCGCCAGTGGTGTCGAGCAAGTCTTGCAGCCACAGAATGTAATTGAGTCTATACTGGGGTTAGATGCATTACACCATGCAACTAGTCCCTAGACAGGCCATTCATTTACCTATTCGGGACCTGCACGTGTCCTTGTTAGCTGCAGGAACGGACATCGGCAGCTGGCAGACGTACCGGTGGACACAATCGATTCTCCGGAATCTCGACTTTCAGCTCAAAGTCGCGTTGCAGCAGACTCTTGGTCAATTGACTGAGTACGTGTCAGTGGCAATTGCAGCTACCATTCAGGTTAGTCTCCGACCCACCGAACAGCGTCCGGGTCGCTAAAGTCCAGTTGCCCATTGGATTTCAAGCTGGAGAAGTTTTAGTGAGTTGGAGATGAAAAGGAACACACAGGTTGCACCGGATGAACTGACTACTTTGCAAACTCGGGAGATTGCAAGGCAAGGGCGGTAAAGTCGACCTCATCCTTGTAAATATTGCGTGAGGCCCTCATTGTGTGCTACTGGAGGTGAGAAAGTTAGTGCCTTGTGCCACTGGTTACTGGTCAGGGACGGGCATCGTGCACAGTGGACTGTGTGGTGCTGGACACAACCAATGGCAGCGAGTGGAGCGTACCGGAAATCCTCCCCCGATACGGTAGAAGCACGCTATTGCTGGGCGACCTATCGCTTGCTTTCGAGAAGAATGCCCAGACGGAGTCTCCGAGACCGCGTTGGCTGAAAACAGGGAAATTCTGGTGGTGCGACAGAGACAAGATCACGGAAGGCTGAATGAAATGGCTGGTATTCCGTAATGAGTGACGACGTACCGTGCCTGAGGCGATAAGGCTGGGAAGAAGAGGGGGAATTCACTCAGGCACTCAGGCAGTGATGTCATGCTCGCGTTGGATTTCATCTGCCAAATCTACTGCTCGATCTAAACTACTACTATGTACTCTTCCTCCTCTCCAATGCATCTTTGGAAAGTGGAAACTGGTTTTTCTTGCACCGCGGCTGCTCTGACCTCTGGATCTGACCCCCGCCGATCCGCCGATCTGAAACATTAATTCATTCAGCGGTTCCAGGCAGCATCGCAACCGATAAGTTTCTAGCTCCATCGGCCTCGTGTGGTGGAGCCCGGCTTTCTTTCCCTCCCCCTCATTTTCCGTCCCTACAGGGCGACTGCTCCAACAA
This sequence comes from Aspergillus sp. AS01, assembly GCA_036986335.1. Lineage (NCBI taxonomy): Eukaryota > Fungi > Ascomycota > Eurotiomycetes > Eurotiales > Aspergillaceae > Aspergillus > Aspergillus sp. AS01. Next base: position 32,756 of record BTWD01000113.1, on the reverse strand, counting down.
TTGTTCTGCTTCCCCTCCTCTTCTCCCCCGAGTCCCTCATTCTCTCCCTGAGGCTGTCGATCTGGTTACGCCCGCCATCATGGACAAGTTTAAGCATAAGATCGAGAACCTGGAGGAGCAGTTCAAAGGTGTCATTCTTGTCTCCACTGCTTTGAATCCCACTAACTGCCCTTCGTTCCGACAGAAACCCACATTGAAGAGAAGGCTTTCCACCTCAAGCACAAAGTCGGAAAGTTTTTTAACATTGTCAATCCCAATCATCGCCATGATGAAGCGCACGAGAAGGCTACCGATGCCAAACGCACCGCGATCTCCGAATCCCACCGCTTCAAGTCGTTCGCGCCCATCCGTGAGGGTAACAAGGTCAAGTGGTACGTCGATGCTCTGGACTACTTGTGGGCCGTCTCAATGGCTCTAGAGGAGGCCAAAGAGACCATCTACATTGCCGATTGGTGGTTATCTCCTGAATTGTTCCTCCGGAGACCCCCGTTCATGGCCCAGGAATGGCGGTTGGATCAGATTCTCAAGCGTCGCGCCGAGGCGGGCGTCAAAATCTACGTAATTGTGTACAAGGAGGTTAGTCTAGGCGTTAGTCGCATCGTTGATGGGTTGCTAAAATATATGGACTAGGTCAACCAAGCATTGACTTGCAATTCCGCTCATACCAAGCACGCGCTTCGCAATCTCTGTCCCGAAGGAAGCCCTGGTTACGGAAACATCAAAGTCTTGCGCCACCCGGATCATAACATCTTCGAGAATGCGGCTGACATGACCTTGTACTGGGTGAGCTTATTTCCCGAAGCTTCCGGCAGCGCGTGCTAACTTCATTAGGCGCATCATGAGAAATTCATTGTCATCGACTACGCATTGGCGTTCATTGGAGGGATTGATTTGTGTTTCGGAAGATGGGACGCTCATCAGCATCCCCTAGCCGATGTTCACCCCTCTAACTTGCGGAACGAGGTCTTCCCCGGACAGGAATTCAACAACAACCGCATCATGGATTTCCAGAGCGTGGGCGACTGGCAGGCCAACGAGCTTAGCAAAGCTGAGTATGGTCGAATGCCCTGGCACGACGTCGCCATGGGTGTGATGGGTGACTGTGTGTATGACATCGCAGAGCACTTCGTCCTGCGGTGGAACTTCATCAAGCGGGACAAGTACAAACGGGACGACAGTGTGGACTGGCTGATGCTGGAGGGTCGTACTGGGGACGACGAAGATCTGGTTGCCGTTCAGCGTCCGAAGTTCCCGTGCGGCGAGTACCTGCAGCACCCTCTTACGCCTCTCGACACGAAGCCGCTCGGCCAACAAGGCTTTGCACGGGCGCAGATCGTGCGCAGTAGCGCCGACTGGAGCAGTGGAATTTTGACGGAACATAGCATCCAAAACGCTTACAAGGAGATCATCAGCCAGGCTCAGCACTATGTCTACATTGAGAATCAATTCTTCAGTAAGATTGTTCACCCTGAGCACTGCACCAACTGCTAACCCCATCAAGTCACTGCCACGGGAGACAAACAGGCTCCCATTCTCAACACCATTGGTCAATCCATCGTCGAGGCCGTTGTCAGAGCTGCCAAGGAGGGAAGAAAGTTCAGAGTGATCATCGTGATTCCCGCCATCCCTGGATTTGCGGGAGACCTCCGCCAGAATGAAGCGACAGGCACCCGCGCCATCATGGACTACCAGTACAAGTCGATCTTGCGCGGTGAACACTCCATCTTCGGCCAGATTTCTGCCCAAGGCGTGAATCCCAGAGGTAAGGTGCGCTTCCGTCCATACGAGACGCAAGCTGACGTAGCTAGAACACGTTTTCTTGTTCAACTTGCGCGCATACGATCGCATCAACAAGACTCCTGCTCTGGTCAAGTTGGAGTCCGAGGCGGGCGTGACTTACAACGATGTTCAGCGTGGCATTGCCGAGTCTATCATGAGTGACAGTGTCCACCCGGCTATCGGCAAAGAGGGCGACAAGCATGAAGTGGGGTATGACAACGCACAACAGGAGAAGGAGGTCCGTCTCGCACGGCTGCGCAAGTACGAGGAGCAGCATGAGCGTCACAAGGAGCTGGAGGGCCTCAAGGGTAGCGACTCCGTCGCCCACACCACCATGCTCAATGGCGGCAAGATGTCCGATGAGCCGTGGGAGGGCAATCCCGAGGACGAGAAGGAGAATTTCATCCAGGAAGAGCTCTACGTGCATGGAAAGGTGTGCATTGTCGATGACCGAGTTGTCATTTGTGGAAGTGCCAACATCAACGACAGAGTATATTCCCCAGTCCTGAACCTTCATATACGCGATACTGACCGATAGCAGTCCCAACTTGGTTACCATGACAGCGAGCTTGCTATTGTTGTTGAAGACCAAGACCTCATCGGCAGCACCATGGATGGTAAACCATACAAGGCCGCCCGTGTTGCTGCCACCCTCCGTCGCCAGCTCTGGCGGGAGCACCTTGGCCTGCTGCCCGCTCAGAGTTATGACGCTTCTGAAGACCCGAACGCAAAGCCCCCCTACATGTGCATGAACCACGTCCTCGAGGGGCCCGAAGACGACTTTGTCACCGATCCCATGAGCGACGAGCTCTGGGAGATGTGGACCGGCCGCGCCACCGTTAACACCGACATGTACCGCATGCTATTCCGCGCCGACCCCGACGACAACGTCCGCACATTCGACGACTACGACCGAATCTGTCCCCGCGGCATTAAACAAGGCCACTTGTTTGATCCCTTCCAGCCGGTCAATGAAATCCGCGAGAAGCTGGATAAAATCAAGGGCCATCTGGTCTGGATGCCACTGGAGTTCTTGAAGGATGCCAACATGGCCGAGCCTGGATTGGCGGTGAATCAAATCACAGAGGTGATACTACCTACCTACCTACGTACCCATTGATTAATGTCTGAAACATGAGCTAACGTATCACAAATCTCATCTACAGAGTATCTACACCTAAGAAAAAATTTGCCTCCAGTACGGAGTACCGATTTTTAATCGACAGGCTGTACTTGCTTTACATACCTAGTACCTAATAGTACATACCAATATCATACCCGCCATCGACGCCACAGACTAAACCTCGAGAGGAGCAAAGAAAAGGAGAAAAACGAACCATCTAGAAGATTACCTACGTAGAGACTAGACTAGACTCCACCCCGAAAGGGCCCGTGCCCACACCACGGATCACCCAGCCCTCCTGCCATTCCATCCCGTCTCATTCCCATCCCATCCCAATCCCATGGTCCATCCATCCATTCCATAATCCTAAATCCATCTACTTAAATTCTAATGATCCATAGTGCCCTACCCAACCCAAGCCCCCGGCATCCGGGAATAGTAAGCAAAGTAAGCAATGAAAGTTTACCTGCGATGCGGAGTACATGAACCTTCCACGTAAGGGGTAGTAGTAGTAGTAGTAGTAGTGGATGAAGGAGAAGAGGGAGAGAGAGAGAGACGGAAAGACCGAAGAAGTGAAAGAGATACACACAGACACATACATACCTAAGACCAGCAACCAAGTACAGTACACACATACATAAATACATACATACATACATCCCCAAGCATGTCTATCCCAAGTATCTTACCCCCGTGAATCAAGTAAAAAGTGGATAAATCACCCATGCCTACCTACTGTACAAGTTATTTAGAGAATTTCCTGAAGTAAAATTGCAAGGGATGTTTTGCCCGGAACCACCACCCCCCCCTCTCTCCTCTCCACAAACACGCATATCGTCCTATTTCCCACTTTGGTCTTCGGGATTTGATATCTCACATACTTTAGTGTAGGGCTTACCGTACAGTAGGTAGGTAGGTAAGTAGGTAAGCAAGCCTCACTTATTACCCCTTCCATACTTACATTTACATACATATTTATTTCATACATATGTTGCGCATGCATGACAGACACATAGATGGATAGATAGCCCCGGTTATGTTTCCTGGTAATGAGTATCTACGTAGTACTTAGAGTATGTAAGTATGTAGATGATTCGGTAGTAAAATAATGATTAAAATACAACAAAAACCTAAAAGAGAAAAAGTAGACGACCTTTTACACGCCACGACTTCTACTTACTAACTAAACTCATCTAAGTAACTGTAGAGTAACTACTACTATCCGTAGGTTAGGTAGTATTTATTTATTTACTAGTCAAACTACTAACAAACTAATCAACTATATCCTCAAGTGATATTTATTTATTTATTTTTCTCTTTTATTCTGTTATTTTCTTTTTCGAATTGACTTCCGACACATCATGCAACTCACCCGATTTGGTAAGTAAAGCTGACTGGGGTAAGTACAGTAGTAGTGGTTGAGTTGATTGGGCTTGAGTGCAAATTTCCTGTTTGGTGTTTGGTGGGTGTGGCTCATCTTTTCCCTATTTTTGCGGGTCGGAAGGAGGCCGGGGCGCGGCGGCCCACTTTTGCTTGTCATTAAGGAATTGTCATTATTATTAGTGGGGAAATTATTGACGGGGATAAAATTTAATTTGGGTCAAATAGATAGTTTGTTTATCGTAAAGTATGTTAGTTATTTTATGTCTGGGGATCTTCGTGTGTCATGTCATTTTTAGCGTATTTGGAATTTGCCAAGGAAAGGGAATGTGTCTACGGAATTGTGAAGGGAGTTCCAAATGCCATTAAATTTGCGTTGCCGCATTGTATTCCTGATAAGGATCTATAAGTCATCTCTATCGCACAGAAAAAGATATTCCAGTAAACAAATAGAAAAAGAAAGGGCCGAGTGTAATAAGACAAGGAATGCAAGGCTCTCTGAAGGGAGGCGCCGGCATTGGAATTGAATCACCAACAGACCGTTTGTTTCGGAACCCTGAACACCAGAGCGATGCTGCTTTTTGTGGCGAAAGTAGATCGTGGACATATGAAATTCCGGCCGTGGCTCAGCATCAGAAGGACTTTTGGGACTTTTCGTTGGGAAAGCAACATAAGAATCGATGGCAAAAGCACGAAAGGGGGCGGAAAACGAGTGGAGAGAACGATATTAGTGGTGGAGAATGGGGGGAAACACTGCTTGCACCGTGTTTGCAGTTACAGGCTCAGACGCATCTCCTTTGGTCGCGAGACATCGAGTGGTATCAAATCACAACCAGGTAGCCACAGCTTGATGTTGATCGATTGAGATCTGGCCCGAATAGGAAGATATCCGATTGGGCCAGGCCACAAAGCAGAGGCGCTCTTCCGTCAACCCTACTCCGATCTGGAACGCCAACAAACCGAGGGGACAATGCGCAGTATGCCGCAGAGATGGAGGGAAAAAAATTTTTAACGAGTTGCAGGAGAAACCGAACCGAATGGAGAAGCAAACGAAATGGGAAAATTAATTAAAGTCAAGTCGCGCAAGAAAAGGCTGATAGGCTTTCGGCAGGTATGGCGCGAGGAGTGCTGCAGAAGGCTTTTTCGAAGTTCCAGGAAATGTACGAATCAAACTAGGAACAGAGGTTAGCTTATAGTTTCACAACTGGTACACAGCCTTCCACAAACAAATCGCAGTCAGGCCACTTGCACACTTACCGATTAAGAGGCAAAAAAGCATGCGTGACGTGATTCTTCTTAGCCTTTGGCGGTGTGGCAGGAGTTGCAGCGACAGTGGTTACAGATCTTGCAGCGCCAGATGGCGACAAACGGACCGGAGTTGCAGTCAGAGCATCGCCAGGTAAGGATATTCCCGTTTGTCGCCTGCACGATGACGAAAACGTGACCTGAGCATTGGTTGGCCATTTCGTCGCTATTTGCAGCATGTTAACATCCTTCCAATTTGCGCGTTGCCAGGTACTGGAAGTTATAATGAGGATCCTTCACATACTCAATTCTGTCTCAGAAATGGTGGATGTAGAATTATGCGTAAGCTGCGCAAAATTGCAGTGATACGAGATAATTCTCGATAGTCAAGTATTGGAAGCCGAAGGGATGAAATGTCCTGGAACTTCTCAAGTTGCAATGCAAAGTAGACGGCCTTGTTGTCCCTGAGTGTGTAGATGCAGGACACAATGGAAGACTTGAACTGAGGAAGACGACAGAGAGTTGTCTGAGAGTCAAGGAAGAGAAGGATGAAGGGAAGAAGGATATAGTTGTTGATGGTGGATGAAAGACAAAGGACGTTTGGGATGCGTCGCCATAGCTTTATATAGAGGACGAGGTTTCAAATTGGACCAGCGCATGAGACATCTCCTTTTTAGTGATGCGATGGGTGCATTGCTTCGGATTGACCGTTGTTCAGAGAAGGTCCCAGCAGCTGTACGAGGTCCAGACTAGAAGCAGGTCTGCTGCATGGAATGGCTCTTGCCGTCGGCAGGGAATCGAACTGCAAGTACCCGAGGCTGTCGACGGGTCATTAATTGAGTGGAGAAAGCGACAGAGAGTTGAGTGATGGATAACAAGCGACAGGGAAGAGGGTGTTGTGAGGTGAGGAAAGGATCCAGCGATGTGAAAGGAGAATGTGATGGACAAAAACAGAAATATGGGGGAGGTTGGTAGCAGGAACGAGGGTGTGCAGATGAGGAGAATTCGGGGAATAAGCTGCCAGAAAAGGTATTAAGTAGTTAGTAAATTATAGTAGGAAAAAGAGCAGCCCTCTTTTTTACGCCGTGAAAGAGAGAGAGAGAGAGAAAGAGATCCATGGGCGAGTGCCGGACCCCGAAAAGGCAAAAGAAAGCACACGACCACCTACATCATCCTCACGATCACAGCCCATCTCCTATCCTAGTCAAACCGCAAATCTGGGTCTGGGAAAGCGCGACACAAGCTAATCCAGGAACCTAGTCTAGAAGGAGATGATGGAAGTGATATATCGCCGCCAGTGGACCCAACCAAGTGGGTGCGGAACTGTAGGCGACAGCCGCTTATTCCTTAATTACTTTTTCCCTTTTTATTTGCCCTTGGGTGTGTTGCTTTTTCTCTTCTGCGCTCGCATCTTTAAGCTTTCGCCCCTAAAATTAGGATTTCCCCAGGAAGGAGCTGAAGTTCGACCCGGGAATGCCTGGACTCTGGATCTGGACCCCCATTCCCGATTCATGCGCTTCCGTTTGGGGGCTGAGCTGGTTCCAGCCCTGCGGTGCGCTGCGACTTTGGCGTGCAGATCGGCCCCGACGCTGTTTATTGTGTCTATCCTGGTTCTCGCGAGCATCGGCCATCCTGATGGAGCATCAAGTAAGTCCCCATTCTGAAGATGGTTTGTTACCTTTGTTGTGACAAATCTCCTCATCTCCACCCTTAATCTCCATCTTGCCCAGTCTCTAGTTGTACAGAGACAGAGACGGACGACTTTCCAGTTCCCACCAGGTTGGTAGAGGATGGGGCACGTCCCAAGAGAATATTTGGGGAATGATAGACAGGTCTCTGTCAGTTCAGTCAGAAAAAAGTATCCCTGTTTGTCACTCTGAATTTTCAGAAACGTCATGCCCAGCCGATTTGGGAAAGCCGGACTATCTTAGTGTCGTCCATGAAGACCAGCTCATCTCCGGTCTATCTGATCAGGATGCCCCATCTGCTGAGCTTCTACCAACTTGGTGGATCTTGTAACATCACCGAGCTGCTCCGGTTGTCAAGTTGACAGTGTCTTTTCTGTCATTTCGACTCCTCTCACGGCCCACGACAGGAGCACACATCGACATCCTCTTACAGTCGATCCACCATCACCAGCAGGGATTCCCCGACCGGACAAACAACAAGTACACAGGCATATCTTTTCGCCTTCAAGCCAAGATCTGCATCGCATCGTCCTTTCATTCATACCCCCCTTCGTACCTTCTACTCCTGCACCCGTCCTTCCGTCTGCATATCCTTGACTCTACCTGCAACCCCCCTCAATGTACGATGCAGAGAACGTTCCGGGCGTTGGAGGTAAAGACTTCCCAGCCAACTAAATTCTTTGATGAATTAGTCTCTACCTTCTCGGGCTCCTTGCTGATCCGTGGCCGATCGCTCCGGGCATTTGCAGAGGACCCGCGGGCCCGCCAACCAGGTACGTTTTGGAGTGGCTTGCTGAAGGGATTGTCCAGTATCCAGCGATACCTCTAAGGTTATTTCAGCCACTAGCCCACTAACCTTCGAAGTGGCACAGGAATTTCGTGAATGGCAAGCTGAGGTATAGAAAGGCAAGGAAAAGGACAGAAGAAAAACTCTGTCTGGTGTGACAGGAACGGGTCTGCCAATCCTGCAAGCACGTACTTTTGTCCGTTGCGGCTGGCCTGTTTCTCAAACCGTCATCGCTTGCTAATTTCCTCACTTTCAAGCGAGGCCCGGAGGATAGTTGACCTGCGGGAAATCCTCCGCTCACCAAAATTAGTCGGACGCGTCGATCCCTCCAACTGAGTCGCTGAATGCCAGGGGTCCGCTCCATTTGGAGGAGCTAAATGCTTTGGCGCTGGATCTAGTCGGAGAGCCGGCTGGTGCTAAGGAGTAAATTCAAATTGCCGCGGCAAATCACAGGCGCCCGTCGCTCCAAGTTGACATCTCCGGGGCGCTCGCACCTAGATTCACTAGGCGTCTGAATGCCAATGAACTGAATGGGCACGCGGTGCGTCAAGTGCCCCGAGCTTTCTCCTCTTATGCTCCTTATTCAAGCATGAGACTGGCTCGCAATTCGGCCCGGCGCTCAGGCCAATTCTTACGCACATGGCTGGCAGTTGTCATCTGTCGTGAGATGTGTGACTGTTACATAACCTTCGCACGGCATAAGCCTGGGTCGGAAGCACTGGGCTCCCTGCTGATAACTCCTGGGGGATGTTTGAAGAGCCACGCCGCGGGATGAAAGGTGCGGCGTGTGTAAAACACCCGAGTCGTCCATGTCGCGCTCCACGGTTCGTGGTCCATGGGTACCCCTGTCGGGGGCCAATAAACACCAGAATGCAATAGGGTGGTATATCGCCGGACTGGCATTGGTGCTCCGAATGGTTGAGTTAGTTTCACGGGTTCAGAGGGGACAGCATCCGCTTTTCTTCTCAATCAGGTAATGGTGAATTCGTCCCTAGTCGAAACTCGAACATTTGGCTGCACGCTTCCCTGATCTACCGGGAGTGGCTCCCGGGCATATTTCTGGTCCGGTGCGCTTCGGTCCCTACTAGTGGTGCCCCTAGGACCACTTGGTCTCCCATGGTGCTGGGCTTCGAGCTGCGTAGCCCGGTTCCGGTGACGCAAGGTACTTTTGGCTTCTCGATACGTCTTTTTGTTACCTTCCTATCATCAGGGCCGGAAGAGCGCCGCCCCCACAGCCATCGAGTTTTTCACAAACACCATTTGTTCGATGACCTGCCAAATGTGTAGTCCTGCGGTGGCGCCTGTAAACGAGCTGTTTAGGACCCATGTTCGACCGGGCTAGAACAACGGCATTCTTTCCCACGATTGTGATATCACGTACGAATGGCCGGGGAGAGTTTAATTGACCTGCCGTAGTTTAAGGCTGCACGCAATTGCCAATTAGTCAAAGTTTACATGTCGGGGCCTCTTTCAATGCTTCCGGAAGGTGTCATCAGCATAGGATACCATCCATCACCATTTCGGCTAGCGGAAGGTACCGGTGTCAAGTGCAGCAGACAGTGAATGCTGCCGCCAACCAAGATGTACAAGTTGTGCGCTCAGCACTCGGCCTCATGCACACCGCTATTATTGTCATTAAACCAGATCATCAAGGATACGGAACATATCCACTGACTGGAACCGGGCAGCTGTCCGGCGGTTCCGCTGTACGACCTTTGATAGCCAGCCATTGAATGAAGACAAGTGCGAGGCGTCTTTCAGCTGGCTCCTGTCAAGCCAAACTACTGAGACTATAGGCTAGATCTCTTTTTGCTCCCAAACCTGTTAGAACGATGCCGAACCTCGAGTAAGTTTCACCCGAAGGATACAAACATCCCATCCTGGGAAGCGTTGGAGCTGAGCTGGCGGACAGTCGATACTATCACGCCACAATAGATCGATTCATGACAAATGTGGAAGCCAAAATTGTAATATTCAAAAACCTGTACATGCTAAACGACTACACTTAACGTATACTGTAATGTCCGAGATGTTCTCTTGCATCAGTTCCACTGGCCAAGGCCGCAGGACGTAAATCCAAGAAACTGATGCCTTCATTCCTCGGCCAACCTTGTACAGCACCACTACCGTCACACACCGAATGGCATGAAAAGATAATGGGCCGGACAAGATTGGACAATTGATCTCCCAACGCTCCGTTAAGAACATCCTGTGAATTAGGTCCGGAGACAGATCTCCTTTCCAACAAGATGCTCTTGCAGTACCCAGAGTGGACTGCATCGCTGGTGTAAAGTTGTGACGTGTTCCTCAATTTCCGCGCCATTGCAAATTGACCGGCCTGAGTGCACCTACGCAGAAAGCAGAAATGACAAGGGAAAATGACAGCCTTGATCGCAAGGGCTAATGAGACTAGGGTTCCGGGCCCCGTCCTGATAGATTCGACAGTAGAGCTAGTCTTCATAATCGACGTGTAGCTGGCTGAAATGTACAGCCGTCGCATGACCACACCGTATGGTTGAGTTTAGCTTCAGTCATGAGTTGTGAGTGAGAAAAGGTATCCTGATGTTATCATCACATAAGATGATGCTTGCGACACATAAATCGAAGCAAGGGAAGTCGCCATGCGCTGTACGGAATAAGAAAGAAGTCATCAATTTTACTCGTCACTGTCTTTAGTCATCATCTTACCGATCTCCGGGCATGTTATAGTGCAGCCAGGGATACTCGGGAGGGAAGTTGGAAGAGAAGGGAAGGCAAGGAGCGCCAGGACCCTTCGGATGCCGAAGGCTGAGGCCAATTGACAACCCCGAATCAGTCAGTAAGGTGGAACAACGCCGAAACACTTGGACAGATTAGCAATCACCCTGTGTCCATATTCAGAAGGCGACTAACCTTTCACCGTAATGATGGCGTCTGATGCTTTCGGCCAGAAGACTCGAAATATCAATGACAATCAACTTCTTTGACCTTTTCACCACCTGCGGTGGAACAGGGAAGCTATTCGTGACGACGATGTGGTCGATCGACTCACAAGCTTCCATCTGTTCGAGGGATTCCTCCGTGAAAAGGCCGTGGGTGGCAATGCAGTATACCTTCTTGGCGCCGCCCTTCTTCACTACAGTTTCCGCTGCGGCAGTCCAGGATTTACTCTTGTCGATCATATCATCGACAAGGAACACAGTCCGATCACGGACGTCGCCAACCAAGGTAATAGTCTTTTCTTGCTCAACGTGCTTTCCGCTGCTGCCCTCTTCGTCTGAAGATTCGGCAGCATCGAATGAGCCGCCTAGAGCATGGTCGCCTGGAAGGGAAGAAGTGTTGGATATGAGAGAGTTCACCATTGAGTCTGGGACCTCGGGCTCATCACGGCTGGCACTCTGCCCCGGGGTTGTTTCCCCTGAAGCGGGATGTGAAGTAGGACCGGTTGACGGGTAGTCGTCGTCAACAAGGTGACCTTGCACGAGCCGCCCAGTGATGACCTCGCGCACCCGCACATCAGTATACTCATGTGCAGCTTCCAACTCCGAAGGACGACGAGCGCCTGATGGGGTTTCAGGACGCAAGTAGTTTGCCGCTACGAGAGACTCCATGTTGCTGTTTGGCTCGCCCCTGGCATCGTCGGATTGACTGCACTCACTAGTTCCACTTTGGAGGTGGAGAGTGAAAGGGTCTTGATCCTTGTCCTTGGCGACGGGAGTGTTCTCTTCCTCGATAGAATCGAAAAAGACAGTACTGTCGGCCATACCGAGGGGTACTTTCGGACGTCTCCTATCAGTCGTGACGATGCCAAAGTTGAGTTTGAGTGTGTCTGCTAGCGAGGTGACACGCTTGGTGCCTCCTGCATTCTTGCTGACCACGACAGCCTCGCGCCAACCCGGCACGTTCATACGAATCCAGCGGGCGATGAAGGGCTCGGCGAACAGGTTATCCACGGGTTTTCCGAAGAAGCCCTGCATTTGGGATGCCTAGCGATCACGTTCATAAGAACTCAATCCATGCCACGCAATAAAGCATTTGCAAAACCACGCAACAGACAGATCGCCTTGTGACTCACATGCAGATCCAAAGTTATCACATGGTCCACCCCAGCGATCGAGAGAAGGTTGGCCAACATGCGGGCAGTGATGGCACCACGGTGGCTCTTCTTCTTAGACTGGCGGGAGTACGGGAAGTACCTCGTTTGTGTCAGCATCAGACGTGCAGCCATGGAGTCAAGTAAAAGCATACGGCATGACCGCTGGAAGTGAGAAGTATGCGTCAGTCAACGACAATGGATTGGCGGGAAGTATATCCGCACATACCTGTGATAGATTTTGCGGACCCGCCCTTGCAGGCGGAGATCATAATCAAGAGTTCCATGACACTGTCATTGATCTTTCCGCTGCCGCTCTGGACGATGTAAACATCTTGGTTACGCACCGACACCCCAATGTTTACGCTGGTCTCGCCATTGCTGAATTTCCCAAGATCGGCACGAGCCGGCTGGGTCCCCAGGCGTTCACAAATCGTTTCAGCCAGAAGGGGGTGGGATGTCCCCGAGAAGATCTGTACTCCCCGCATCTTAGGATTGAGATGAATTAAAAGACATAGACCATTGATCAAGAGGGAAGAGAAGACAAGGTAGGCAGCAAGATCATCTCAAGCGCCCGAAGGGAGGGAAGCAAGGAGGGAAACGAAAGGAAAAGGGAGAAAAAAAGGGAAGGGAAGTGGAGGGAAGTGGAGGGAAATGAAAGAAAAAGAAAATTAGTCCGGAGTTTTCTCGTCGGGAAAAAATTCAAGTGGAGGTTCGAAAACGAAAGCAGCTTGGGTGCCTGTGGCTCCCCGTAGCAGAGCTCCCCCCACTTCTTCCAAACCCTCGGAGCCCAAAGATAAGCTCCCCTGTAACCCCGCGGTCAAGTGAGTTGACCTGCACATTGTTCGATCATGGCACACAAATTCCCTCCCGTGCAAGGAGGAGGCTCCCTCATAGTCGCCTGGCAGGCGAAAGCGAAACATGTTTTAGTTGTCGGTGGTGGAGAAGTGAGCTTCCCCTTGCTTACACCGTTTATCCTGACTCTTTTACAATATATAATTGTTGCTTACCGAGGATTCCGCCTCAGGTGGCTGCAGGTCGCATCCTCCACGCCCTCAATGCCGATGCCAAAGTAACCGTTGTCTGTCCTACCTCCGGCCTCAATGATGAAGTGGCATTCAGGGTAGCAGAGGGACAAGTTAATCACATCGATAGGAACTTTGAGGCTGCCGATCTGGACGGCGCAGATATGGTACTCTGTGCCATTGATGACCCGGAAGCCTCGACACAGGTCTGGAAGCTCTGCAAGGAGAAGCGCATCCCTGCAAACATAGCTGATGTGCCGTCGGAATGTGATTTTTACTTTGGTAGCGTCCATCGCGATGGGCCATTGCAGGTCATGGTCAGTACCAATGGAAACGGACCCAAATTGGCCAGCATTGTTCGCAAGAAGATAGCGGACACCCTCCCCGACAATATGGGCGCAGCTATAGACAACGTTGGTAAGCTGCGGAGGAAGCTGAGGGATGTCGCCCCAAATCCTGACCAAGGCCCGAAACGAATGAAGTGGTACGCTTCTCCCAATCTCGCCATGCGCTCGGTACGATGACCTCCCCCCCCGCTGATCGATAATATAGGATGTCTGGAGTTTGCGAGTCATGGAGCTTAGAGGATCTTGTTCAGATGGACGACAGTGACATGGACGGTCTTTTAGCCCATTACGCATCCGGGAAGATCCCGACCCTGAATGAAGTTCGGTCCTCTTGACCGAAACCACTCAGTAGAGACCTTGTAGCATTATAACTGATGATGGCTTCGTGAAACCTACGACAGCTCACACATGCCAGTTTATTGGTGGTCACTCAGACCTATCATTAACGGAAATGCTTCCATGATAATTGCTATTTTGTACATAGAATATAAGCCCATTGGAATGGACAGCCTTGAAGGGTAATAATTGAAAATGATGCAATGCTGTGCTAGGTCTACATTCAATACTCCTCCAGATTGATAAAAAGCCCTACGGTCCTGTAGGGGAGGATATCCAAGAAAAGCGCAAAACGAATAGTGAAAAGAATAACATCGACACAAAAAACTCAAGCACTGGTCTTCTCGTCTAGTGTCCCCCGCTGTGTTTGCGGGAGTACTGACTCGACACAGAGTTCCTGTGACCAGACTGCAGAGATGTTTGGCCGACAGGTATACCTAGTTTCGCCTCACCGATTCGGCGCAGCAAGGATTGGAGCGAAATCCGAATCTCGGGGTTCAGGTCACGAGCCAAGAGATCAACGGCTAGTGGGTAGAAAGTCCCAATGTGCTTGTCGAAGCCGTCTGAAGGGAAGTTGGTGTAGCCTTCGAGGACATCCACAACAACTGGACGCCAGGCAACCACGTTACGATGCTGAGAGTCTTCGTCAAGACGGACGAAGCTGCGAATTATATCCGCACAGAGTCTGGCGCAAAGATGACTGGTTAGTAAAAAAAGCCTAGATCATTTGATATTGACGAAACTTCGGTTGGAAAACTTACGGAATCAAAGCCGCCTCTGTTTCAGCACGGCTGCTTCTCCGCTCCTCTCTTTCATCGTGGTACATTCGGAAGAGGATGTGGACATATGTGGCGGCGCTTCCACTCTCCTGTTTGAGGAGGTTGGGAGGTTGCTTCATGAACCCTTGACGCCAAAGCTGCATCCGCAATTCCTTGTCCTCGTTGAACTTCTTCGCGAATTGATAACTCTTCTTCAGCAAACCCATCAGGCGAAGCAGCTCGTGACTGGGAATCTGGGCGTAGACTTTATCATTTGAAAAAAGTTCATGGACAGTCTCGATCATGAGCAGCTGGAGCACACAATTGGTTATGATACGGTTGAAGAACCGGCGTCGAGCCACGGTAACTGCGGCCGGCTGTTGCTGGGCATCTGCCTGAGGTCTGTAGTCCTCCAATGCAGGAGTTGAGGCCGCAGGCATGTCACCCTCTTCGTGCTCAGAGGTCACATTTTGCGTTCCATTGGCCTTTTGCGCTTCAGCAACGTGTTCCTGATCGGATGCGGTTTCGGAAGACTCTTGTCCCGACTCTTCATTCGAGGCTGATTCTCCATTTGCAGGTTTCAGCGAGCCAGGCGATTTTGAAGAGATGGACGCAGCAGCAGTAAACAACTCGTAAGCTGTAGTCTTGCTGAATAGCTCGACAAAAGCGCCAACGACCTTCTTCCAGTGTTCCAGCTGGAATTTGGTAACATTCTGCAAGATTAGCTGCTGCAAACAGTTGCTACCGATCCGTGCAATCGTATCATTCTCCTGACAGATGCACAAAGTGAGGAGCTCAAGAATCCGACCAAGCATGTACTCCAATGCGTCGAAGTAATGGGTGAACAGAGTAATCATATTCCGCAGTGCCTGGATCATGGTGGTTGACAGCCACACAGAAAGCTCTTCATGATTGGGCACCTTAGACATTTCCGATTTGGACTGTAGCACCACGAAGATAGGATAGAGGAGCTGCCTCCAAAGTACATCCCAGAATTCTTGCGGGAATTCACCGCCATGACGGATCAATGTCTCAAAGAGATACGTCAACGCTTGTGACCGGACTTCAAGATCGTCACCAGTCATCAGAACATCTTGGAATGCGATCAAGATCGGGTACCAAAACTGCTCCTCCTTGGACTGACGGGTGAGCTGCTGGGAAAGGTTGGTAGCATCTTCATGGAAGCCCTCCGGTGATGCACCACGGTGAGACAGCGGGCACTCTGGCGTCCTCAGCATTTTCGTAACAGTAGACTTCAAGGTCTCAATTGCCTGCAACGACTTCTTCTGGAACTTTGAGTTTTTGGAAAATTCAGTGAGGCAGACAACGAGGTCAGGGAAGGCACCCTGTGTTATAACGACTCCAAAGCGGGTGTTGTAGATCTGGGTCACATGCTCGAAAGCCATGTTGACAATGCCTTCATACGGCTCGCGAGCAGCAACCGTAAAGACGCCAAACATAGTTTTCCAACCTGAGCGAATATTGTCACCACGTGCCTGAATCATCTGGATGAGACAACGAAGAATCATATCCTTGACAGTGACAGCGTTGCTGTTCGCCATAACATGTTCAAATGGCTTGAGGAAGTCCTTTTGGAACTTGAAACCTGGCAGCTCCTCAATCTCCATGAAGCGCATCGAAAGTTGGCGAAGCGAATCAAGAGCGAAGAAGACCACTGTGGTATTTGAATGGCAACCCACATGATTGAAGTGCTGTCCGAGGACCTCCCAAATCTTTGACCATTCTATCCTGACTCTAGTCATGTTGTAGTAACTGATTTCTACCAGTTTCTGCAGGCTATACGTCCGAGGAGATTCAGTTTGCCCAGACGATTGGATTTCTTGCCAGCTGACCTCGCTGAGGGCCTTAATGAAATCGATGATGGCCTCGTGGGAGAGATTGGCCGTATTGGTGAAGATGCGGTCCACTCCCCTTATCATTTCTGCAGATCGACTCTCCATTGCAACCTCGGTACGGAAAGCTGTAGGTCCGTTGATAGATCGGGGGCGAGGCCGTCTTGATGCTTGCATCGACTTCCGAGATCCGTCCGTGGATGGCTGAGTCACGATGCGAGCTCGAGAGACATCAGGCAGGGAACCTTCATCCACACCATCGGTGAGGAGCTGAAGACGGTCGAGTTGACTGACGCAGGTGAGAATCTCTCTCCAAGAGCCCTTGAGATGGTTTCCTTCCGTAAGAGCGACGTCAAGCAAGGCTTTCAACGCCTCCACGTTCTTTGCTACCATCTCCCTGACGTTGCCCAAGTTGGTAAACTTGGCCAAGGCGGTCACAAACGCGACCCGCGGGGTCTCAAGTTCGAACGCGCAACTGATGCGTATAGCCAGCTTCATACCTCCCATGCAAAGTCGGATGATTTCGAGGTATTGGGTGTCCTGCATCGGAGCAGACAAGCCAGAAAGGAAAGACATCCAGGTGACATTGAACATGGAGCCAACATGTTGGACAGAGGTTGCCGGGATGAAGCGTGAGAGAGCTTCCTTGACAGCTGTTTTCCGCTGAGCCCGTATCAGACTACGATAAAGCTGCTCGGTCTTGTTTGCCATTTCCTCAGAAGCCTGCGCGTACTTTTCACCTTGGATATCGCGTCCCACCGTTGCAAAAACTTGTCCAGCCCTGGACGCGAGGCCACCGCTGGGTGCAGACGTCGGAATGCCAAGATTGGCAGCATGTTCTCTCTCAGTATCCAACACAATTTCATTGTTTGCGATTTCGTCGTAGATGGAACCGAGATAATCATCAGGCAAATCCTGGTTATCATTGATACCCCTGTTGTTCTTGATGAAATCTTCCTTCGTCATGCGGCGGCCCTTGATCTTGGCACTATGCTGATCGGTGTTGAGCATGATGACGGAGTAAGCAAGAACGTAGGCCGTATCCGCGTTTGCAAATGCGTTCGGATTCTGCGTTACGTAGCGCTCTGCAAACTTGAGCATGAAGCGATCGATCTTCTGTGCCTCTCCTGGCAAGCGGAAGTGCTGTAGGAATTGACGCAGAGCATCGACGAAGCGCCGCTTCGAAAAATCCATCATATCAACGAAAGCATGCATGATGGCGATATTCTCAGCCTCTCCTTCACCGAGATACTCACCAATCATGGCTTTATCCAACCGTTCATTCCGGAACAAGAACGCGGCAATGTCCTCCGGTGAACTGGAACGTACAAAGCCATCTTTGATAAAGAGCTTGATTCCCCGCTTGGCCTTGAAGTTGAACTGTTGGATGGCGTTGGTGAAGGCGATCTTTCTTTGCTTGACCTTCTCAATCTGGCTCGGGTCGTCCTCCGCCACAGGTGTGGTACTGCCGTCGGTGCTTTCGATCCTCGGAGAAGAAAGATAGGTAGCGGCAGTCGTTTCCATTGAATCCCTAGGATTGTCGATTGACTTCTGAGAAGAGGAGTTGAGAACTGGCGCCGCTTGATCGACCAAACGCTGGGAAGCCCAGTTGTCTAATGACTGAAGGATTTCCACCAGGCACTCGACCGCCTGATTCTTCAATATGTAATCAGGGGGCACATGCTGTAGGTTTGGCTGATGAACATTGGCTACGCTAGCTGTGGTAAGGTTGGGCGGTAGGGTTCCCCGTTGATGCCAGTCGTTACCGAGAGTCGAAACCTTGACATGATGCTCCTGATACTGTTGTTGCTGGAAAGCGGTGACTGTGACTGGTATACTTGCATACCGTGACAACTGCTCAATAACACTGGAGAATGGTCAGAAGTCGGACTGCAGAATAATGAAATTATGACGTACTTTTGGAAAATATTTTCCAACGCGGTTCTGTCGCAGTCATAGTTGAGGTACATTTCCACCAAGGCGCGCGGATCGCCTGCCAATCGCTCCAAGATTTCCATGAAGTACTGTTTCTGGAAAAGGGGAGAATTGCGCTTTTCGAGAATAGTCAAGTATATCTCTTTTAGGAAAACCTCAAGTTCTTTCTGCTGGCTGTTAGATCGACTCGCGTGATAAGTCAATAAAGCATACTAACCTTCATCATCACTCTCATATCCTTCAGCATTAGCCAAAATATCTCACAGCAAACTTCGAACACTCTAGGCACCGAGCTAGACCCATTCCGACTCAAACTTAAGCACAAGTGAGGCCGGACAGCTTGTAGTAGTGTCATAGCATCCGGACTGTTGGAGCTATTTTTTATGGTCAGGAGGGGGGATGTAAAGGTCACAACGTGATTGTTGATGAGGTAATGAATAAGGTGCAATGAGAGCAATTTTGACCTCATGTTCTGAGACTTGAGATCTTGCTGTTGATCATGGCTCAATATTTTGTGGCTCAGCTTGCAGAGTGCCCTGAAAACCAAAAATGCGTCTTTGACATATATTTCGTCTTCATCATCATCGGAAGTGCCGTCAATGTCCTCTGCTGAGGCTG
Source organism: Aspergillus sp. AS01 (assembly GCA_036986335.1). Lineage (NCBI taxonomy): Eukaryota > Fungi > Ascomycota > Eurotiomycetes > Eurotiales > Aspergillaceae > Aspergillus > Aspergillus sp. AS01. The sequence continues at coordinate 13,810 of BTWD01000113.1, read as the reverse complement.
CAGACATTGACCGAGCAGATCTCTGATTGCCTCTGGCACGAGTAACCATCGTGGGAGCATTATCGTTGACCGAGGTCACATCCTTGTTTGACTCGAAACTTTGCAACGTCAATTTCTCCACGGGCTCCTTCGTGACAGGCTGGTCGGAGGCTACGGCAGACGGGGCATCTGAGTCGTGATCATCTTCCGTTGCTTGTGGTGTCTCGGCTGTTTCTAGAGTCACAGCATCCGAAGAGCCTGTCTGCCCTTTTTCGCCATCGCGCAAACGTAGCTCTTTCAAGTCCAACCGTACCTGGACCCTATCAAATACAGTGCTGACCATCTGTGTCAAGGACCCTTGGGCGATTTGCTGATTCTGAGATGATTTGGAGTAGATGAAGATGTTGTAAATCTGGCGGACAGCCTTCAGGAGACCTGCTCCATGCACGACGATCTTGTCGTTCAGAACTGCCGCAAGGAGTGACTTTATGATTTGTTGTTGAATCTCAACGGGTGTGGCTTCGTTCTCAAAGCAGTCGCAGATCGCATCAATCGCTCGCTCAATCAGGGGTGGCTGTTCAGGGTTGGCCTCCGACTCTGGCGTCTTCCCATCTTGAGATGAAGGGAAGGCGAAGTATGAGTAGGTTATCAATTTTCCGATGCAATCGAGGGCCGTGACCTGTAGAGGAATACTGAAGGTTTTCGTGGCCAGCTGCAGAGGGCGGAATATAAGCTCAGGGTCAATGGGCTGGCCATCCGACTGTTTGACGTTTGCGAGGGCACTCTTCACAGCATCCTCAAGTTCTTTGCTTCTCCGCGCTTCCTTAGACGCGCCGATTGTATCCAATGCCGTCACAATAAAAACGGTAGAGCTGACCGTGACCGAGCGATGTGTTGCAAATGTAGCTGTCGTCGATCTTGAATCGGAGCGCATGCGTGAATCGGAGGGAATCTCATCTTGATGCGGGATGGAAGCGACATCTTGCTTGTCAGCCGAAGATTCCTCTTCAACGTTGACAGCCGGAACTACCGGTGATGTGTCCGCAGATTGGTCCTGTGTATCGGGCTTCGAGGTCGACTCAGGCTCGGTGTCAGCCTTGGGTTCTGATGATGCGACGGCTCCCTCCGGAGAGCTTGGGGCTTGATCCGGCGACTCTGTATTTTCAGCAGTTTTCAATTGTTCTGGTGATGAATGAGCCTCCTCTGATCCCTGAGCATCAATTCCTTGACTATCCGAAACCTCCGGTAGTGCGGGTTTATCTCCGTCGACAGGTGATTCCGTATGCGCTAGGACATCGCCGGCAACATCCTCCTTGTTGTCTACCGGCGGCAGGGTTGTAGATGTTTGGGTTGGTGGCTCGTTCACAGAGCCATTCTCGACTTCCGCCATTTATGCAAGACTCCGTCCGGAGTGTTGGGAATTGGGCAGACGAGGGGTCCACATGGGACTGAAAAGCAACTAAAGGGGTATATGCAGGTCTGAGAGAAAGGGCCCTCTAGCCTCCTGGACGCTGGGGAACTGATGCGTGTTCACTCCGCGGACGGGGAGAATGTACGGCTGCCGCTAGGGGCCACACACGCCGCGCTGACATAATCAGGCCACGGCGGCGCCCGGCGAGTCTATTCCGATCGCTCACCGGGAAGCTCAACAGAAAAGTTCCTGGAGCTGCAGTTCTCAACTCCTCTGATACGGGCCCTTTCATTCCGCCAGATACGTCTCCGGCTCCCCCTTTCATCCCATTTAATCCCCTCATTCCCGTCTCGGGTCTATTTCTCTATCACATATAGCATTTGGGCGCCATGGTTGCTTCTGCTGTCCGGATGCGCGCTCCCAGCGCCATGTTCCTCTCCAAAGGCGCCCTCTCCCTGAAGCGGCCGCAAACTGTTCACAGATTCAAGGACATCGCTCAGTAAGTCGCACCACCTCGTTGAAGACCACTTGGCTGTCTACGAAGCATGCTAATCATACTTGTGTGTCTTTTTAGATCTCAATTGCCTTCCCTGTCCGCCCTTTCCCGTTTTTATGCCTCCAAGTGTATGCCGTTATTCTTGTCGCCTTTGATTTGTGGATGATCGGATTTTAACATGTTGGATCTGCAGCCTTCCCTCCCCACACTGTCATCAGCATGCCGGCCTTGTCGCCGACCATGTCCGCCGGAAACATTGGAGCTTGGCAGAAGAAGGCCGGTGATTCCCTGCAGCCCGGTGATGTCCTGGTAGAGATCGAGACCGATAAGGCCCAGATGGACTTTGAGTTCCAGGAAGAGGGTGTTCTGGCCAAGGTTCTCAAGGAGACTGGCGAGAAGGACGTCTCTGTCGGTTCTGTATGTGATAACTCTTCTGCTCTGTTCTTGGCCCCCACCGAATCCTTTGCTGACCGCTATTGCATTAGCCTATCGCTGTTTTGGTTGAGGAAGGTGTCGATGTTGCCGCTTTCGAGGCTTTCAGCCTGGCGGATGCCGGTGGTGAGAAGGCCGCTCCTGCTGCTGAGGAGAGCAAGCAGGAGTCCAAGGCCGCTGAGGCTGCCCCGGCTTCTGAGCCCGCCCCTGCTGCCGTGGAGCCTGAGACTTCCGGCGAGAAACTCCAGCCCAGTCTGGACCGTGAGCCTTCCATCAGCCCTGCTGCCAAGGCCCTGGCTTTGGAGAAGGGTGTGCCGATCAAGGCCCTCAAGGGTACCGGCCGTGGTGGCCAGATCACTAAGGAGGACGTTGAGAAGTACAAGCCCAGTGCTTCTGCCGGCCCTACCTACGAGGACATCCCCCTGACCTCCATGCGCAAGACCATTGCTAGCCGCCTCCAGCAGTCCGTGCGCGAGAACCCTCACTTCTACGTCTCCACCACTTTGTCTGTGAGCAAGCTCCTCAAGCTTCGTCAGGCTCTGAACGCTTCCTCCGAGGGAAAGTACAAGCTTTCCGTCAACGACTTCCTCGTCAAGGCCTGCGGTGCCGCCCTCATGAAGGTCCCCACCGTCAACTCCAGCTGGCATGAGGAGAACGGCCAGACCGTCATCCGTCAGCACAAGACCGTCGACGTCAGTGTTGCCGTCTCTACCGCCAATGGCCTCATCACCCCCATCGTCAAGAGCGTTGAGGGCCGTGGTCTGTCCAGCATCTCCAACCAGATCAAGGACCTGGGCAAGCGCGCCCGCGACAACAAGCTCAAGCCCGAGGAGTACCAGGGTGGCACTTTCACCATCAGCAACATGGGTATGAACCCTGCTGTTGAGCGCTTCGCCGCCGTCATCAACCCCCCTCAGGCCGGTATCCTGGCTGTTGGCACCATCCGCAAGGTTGCCGTCCCCGTCGAGACTGAGGAGGGCACCTCCGTTGAGTGGGATGACCAGATCATCGTCACTGGTAGCTTCGACCACCGTGTCGTCGATGGTGTTGTCGGTGCTGAGTGGATCAAGGAGCTGAAGAAGGTTGTTGAGAACCCCCTCGAGCTTCTTTTGTAAGCTCTTCCCTACACTGTGGAACCCCGACCGGCGCAGTATACTAGCTATCTACGATCGGAGTTTCTTTTGGCCTTGTTGTAATATGTATTAAAATCATTGAACGTTTCCTCCTTTCACGACCGTCACGGTCTGTCAAGTACAGCCTAGATATTCTCAATGCATTTCCTATGTTCCGTACTTCCATGATGTTAAGCCTTGCAGGATGTTTCGGACTATGTTATTGGCCGCACAAGTTGTACCTGATACTTGAACCAGCCCCTTTCGATAGATGCAACAACATGTCTAGATTTATGCCGTGCAAAGCAGTAATTGGGTAGATCCATCAGGAACAACTTAAAAGGGTTGCGTAGCCGCCAGTGCGTTGCGTCCGGCACGAGAGTCTTGGCGGTGCTCATAGCCTGGGCCAACCTTCGCCAGGGAATCTATGACGTGATGTCATTCCTCTCGGACGGTTCTCGTGTCCATAAATACTCGAGGTTCTCATCCCCTGAAACCTACCTCGATACTTTCCCGTACGTCAGCCTATAACATCTTATTCCATCGTCACTTTGCATCCGAATCTACCTGTGCGTTTGTTTGGCCCTTCCTGGAGGTTGCTAAGTACTCTTGGTCTTGGCATACTCCCATTTTAGATGCGCCGACTGATGACGTCCTAGATCACATATTCCTCTCAAGTCACACGACTCACTTATTCATCATGTCTTACGCAGAAGCTGCTGCCAAAGGTCCCAAGCAATCCGCAGAGGCGGTATGTCTACAGTCACTTCCCCGCCTAGCGTCTACTGCTAGTACTATACCATCTAGATTATGCAGATCGCTAACAGTATGGACAGGCGTAAGTCAACAACATCACAGTACAAAGACCCTTTCATACAGCTAACGCCATGTAGCCGTGCCCCCAGCGTTGGTGGAGTGTACCGCGACGAAGCCGAGAGCACCGCTTCCCTGGTTGACGTCGACTCGCCGCATGTACAGGCTGTGGATCCCGATTTCCTGAAGCAGGACGTGCAGACCACCACCCAGGCTGAGCGGATAGAGCGTGAAGAAGAGGAGCGGGAAGCCTACGAAGAACGGAAAGCGAAGAGCAAGGCTAAGGCTAAAGCCAAGGCGAAGGCTGAATCGGCTCGCAGCAACGCGCATAACCCTGTCTACCTCGGAAATGCTGTGATCCTGGCCTTGACTGGCGCTGGTCTGGGGTATGGAGCATACCGGAAGCATGCTGCTGGGCAGCTTTCGTGGGAAGTGATTGGATGGGCCTCTGGCGCTATTGGTGCTTTTGGTGCCGTGGACTACTTTGTTAGCAAGTGAGTATCTGTCTGAAATGCATGTGCGATGATGGTGTTTGCTAATGTGGGGGTGTCCTCTAGATGGCTTCTGCAGAACAAGTACCCTCCGAAATAAGGCTTGAAGTCGAGACGGAGCACTTCGTGGAGTCGTGATATCCCAGTGTCAATTCCGCGGTCTATTACTTTTTTTTACTGTCGGTTGTACTCCTTTAGGGTACATGAGGCGTTTGTGCAGTCTTTGGGCGTCATAGTGTGTCTGTTACTAGTATATCCCTAATGGATTGATCTCTTCTTAGCACAGCGGCCATCGTAAGAATGAGGGCATGAAGTATTCTGCGGTGATCGCAAAGACGAAGACATTGGACCACGCGGGGTAGACAATAGCAAAAGAAAAAGAAAAAGAAAAATCGAATGACGTAGACTGTAGAGTCGAGAGCTTTTAGTCACATCTCTAGCTTCCTGCATGGACTTACTTTTTGCTCGGACCGAGCTGAAGCGGGTCAGGCCGCACGAATGGCTGCAGTGGCAGGGGCGGTCAGCGCCGTCAGAATCGTGGCCTCTGCAAGAACATGTGGCCTTGGCCAGCATCATTATTAGCCTGATATAGAAGGTCTCTCCTGACACGTCGCTATTTCTTGGTGCCGACTCCTAAACATTCCGCAGACTTACTCACAATTTTTGTACTCTTGGGAAGAAATAAGCACCTGCAAACCCAAGCTATACCTCTCCTTTTGCGGCCGGCATTGTATACAGCACACTCACCCGATAGGGTACACCGCACAAAATGGTAAGTCGTCTACGACCTCAAGATGTGAAGCCCCAATTTGAGGGATTAAGTTTATGCCTGATGGGAGCTTACATTGTCTCTTGTTCAGAATTCCCTCTTCAATTCCGCCCTCAAGCAGTCATCTGCTATCCGCCGTGACCTGGACACATTCTCCCAATCGCCAGCTACCTCATCTGCCGCACTACAAGGTATGTTTCGAAACTGGTACTTGTAGAGGCTCCACTACGCGACAGAGGGAGCTAAGCTCATGTGCATTATAGGACAAATCGCTGCTTCGCTAGCATCGCTATCACGCACCGTTGACGACTATTCTGCCCTGTCCAAGAAGGAATTGATTCCGGAGAAGCAAGAGAAGGCATTCGAACGAGTCAAGAATTTCCGCTCAGAACTGGCAGATTACCGGCAACATTTTGATCGACTACGGAAAGAACGGGAGGAAGCTGTAAGAATACCAGTCGCATTTTCGAGCAGCGTTGGGAGTTACTGTTACTGACCATGGTTTGTCTACAGCAATCCGTCACCAACCGCAACGAGCTCCTCGGTCGACGCCCTCATCACACAGCTACACCGGAGAATCCATATGCCCAATCATCCCTCCCTCAGTCCTCTGCGTTCGCTCCTTCCTCATCACGATCGGGACTCAGCTTTGGAGCTTCGCCGGCCGACTACAACCGGGAAACACATGCGCTTCGCGAACAAAGCTTCCTAGCGAGCACCAACACCCAGATCGACGAGTTTCTTGATCGGGGTCGTGCTGTGCTTGCGGATTTGGGACAGCAGCGTGAAGTGCTGAAAGGCACGCAGCGTCGACTCTACAGCGTTGCGAACACATTGGGCGTCAGCGGCGACACAATCCGCAGGGTTGAGCGTCGCGCAAGACAAGACAAGTGGATCTTCTGGGGCGGAGTCTTGCTCTTCTTCTTGTTCTGCTGGGCTGTCCTGCACTTCTTGCGATAGTTGTGGTACATATTTCTTTTCATTCCCCTTTATATTGTTTTTTTGCTTTTACCCCTTACCTTTCTGGGACTATTGTGATTTGGTGCTTGGGTTGTCTTACAAGCGCAGGCGTTTGGAGCGCATTGGCAGGGGAAATTATTGCGCATTATTGTATGTACTTGTGTGTGTGTGTGTGTGTGTGTGTGTGTGTGTGTGTGTGTGTGGATGTGGTGATGGCTAGTAGTCTATACGTAGTCCCTGCAGCAGGACTGATTAGATTCGCTGTCCCCGTGCGCAATGGGAATTGGTATGAGTGTGGAGTAACCCTGAAGTAGTGCGCCGTAGACAAGGAAGACGGACGGGTGGATGGAACTGGTTGGGGGGGACGTGGCCATCGGTTAAATTAGGGACCATGGAGCAGATCCCATAGCAACGTGGCAATGAAAGCAATTGTCTAGAGAAGTTAATTCAAATTGAATAAAGTCAAAAAAGACTACCCATTGGCATCGGAGAACCATTGACGACCAGCATATGAATTGAGGGTCGGTAGGACGGAACCGGAGCAAGTTGCCAGGCAAGTGAACAGACAAGGCAAGCACGACAAGATGATCCGATGGCTGCCGTGGGGATCGGAAACGGAGCCATTTAGCCGCCCCAAAATCCTTCGCGCTCACCGGCCACCGACGGCTTCTCCCTTCTTCTCCTTCTTCTCTCTCCTCCTTCCTCTCCATCGCAATTGTTTCTCTTCTCTTCTCCCCATCTCCCCATCCTTCTTCCAGATAGATCTACCTTTAGTCTATCCTTCACAGTCAAGATGTTCGCTGCTCGTCAGTCCCTCAACCTCCTCCAGAAGCGTAGCTTCTCCGCTTCTGCCAGCCAGGTGTGTAGTCCAACTCAAAAAAAACATTGCCTCGGAGCTCTCTTGTTCCCTTGCTAACCATCGCAATTTCCATCTCAGGCCTCCAAGGTTGCCGTTCTCGGTGCCGCCGGTGGCATTGGCCAGCCCCTGTCCCTGCTCATGAAGCTCAACCCCCTTGTCACTGACCTCGCCCTCTACGACATCCGCGGTGGACCTGGTACGTCGCACAGCTTCTCCCTTCCCTCAACTCTGAAACGCCCATCCGATCATCGGAGTCGACTAACAGAATCCTCAAACAGGTGTCGCTGCCGATGTCAGCCACGTCAACACCAACAGCACCGTTAAGGGCTACGAGCCTACCCCCTCTGGCCTTCGCGATGCTCTCAAGGGCTCCGAGGTTGTCCTCATCCCTGCCGGTGTTCCCCGCAAGCCCGGCATGACCCGTGATGGTATGCGCTGGACCACTTCAAGACGAGGCAGAGCACGAGCGTCAGACTAATCTCTCCATTTAATAGACCTCTTCAACACCAACGCCTCCATTGTCCGCGACCTCGCCAAGGCCGCCGCTGAGGCTGCTCCCGAGGCTAACATCCTCGTCATCTCCAACCCCGTACGTTGTTCTCAAATCACCACCAAAATTCTCGAACCTTGCACTAATTAGGTACCCCCCAGGTCAACTCTACCGTCCCCATCGTTGCCGAGGTCTACAAGTCCAAGGGTGTCTACAACCCCAAGCGCCTCTTCGGTGTCACCACCCTGGACGTTGTCCGTGCTTCCCGCTTCATCTCCCAGGTCAAGGGCACCAGCCCCGCCAACGAGAACGTCACCGTCATCGGTGGCCACTCCGGTGTGACCATCGTTCCCCTCCTCTCCCAGTCCAACCACCCCGACATCTCCGGCACCGTCCGTGACGAGCTGGTCAACCGCATCCAGTTCGGTGGTGACGAGGTTGTCAAGGCCAAGGACGGTGCTGGTTCCGCCACCCTCTCCATGGCCATGGCCGGTGCTCGCTTCGCCGACTCCCTCCTCAAGGCCGCCAACGGCGAGAAGGGCATCGTCGAGCCCACCTTCGTTGAGAGCCCTCTCTTCAAGGACCAGGGTGTTGACTTCTTCGCCTCCAAGGTCGAGCTCGGCCCCAACGGTGTTGAGAAGATCCACGAGGTTGGCCCCGTCAACGAGTACGAGCAGGGTCTCATCCAGACCGCCCTCGGTGACCTCAAGAAGAACATCCAGAAGGGTGTTGACTTCGTCAAGGCCAACCCTTAAATGGTTTTTGGACTTGCTTGAAGAAGGAACAAAATTGCAATACCTCTCTGCAGCCGCTTTCCTCCCTGTATAACAGTCTTGTGATAATCCATACCCACTTCCCGCCCCCTATGCACATCCCCATCTCGCATGTGGCTTTTATATCGGAGGAAATGTAGCTGCGGAAACTCGCATAGCAATGAGTTTTTTGAGGAGCCTGGGTTTGCCAGGGGAGATGGACATGAACGTGTATTTCCTATAAATAAGAAAATCTAATGATTCAATGACTAGTATTGTAGCCATTCATTGATACTCGTAGGATTCAGAACTGCACGCTGGTCTATTTACTACCTACCTCCTGCGGTCAACAATTGCCTCGGCTGCACCAAGAAAATCGAACCCGCGGCTAAAACTCAAATCACCGAGTCTAACAACCAATTAGTCCGCGACAGTCCCAACCAAACCGTGAATTCCGAACCGATCCAAACACAAATACCAGCTCGTGACGAATCTCCCACAAACAAGAGTTACAGAATAATATGAAAACAAGAATATATAGGATTGATAAGAGACAAAATCAACAATCTGCTCAATACTGGTATTAGTAAATACATATATATATAATAAGTACTCCGACTATGTCTACCACTCCCGCACCAACAACATAGACTCCGAGTCTTTTGAGTCGTCCATTTATATTATTCTACTTTAGTAGTAGTACTAGTTGAGTAGTATTGACAGTATCATGGAGTCGGTATTTCAGATATAGTACATACATGGGACTAAAGATTTACTTAGTAATTTGATATCCCTTTCTAGGTATCTTGTATTATCACGATACTTTATGTATAGTAGTGTAAACTATGGACTATGGACTATGCATGTATCTACTACCTATCCACCTATAATGGAGAATAAGTATCAGTGATGACTGACTGGGACTGTGTTCAGATCATCGGTACCAGTGAGTTTTTAAAATCATAATGCTGCAAGCACTGCTGCCGACTGAAACGAAATTATATCGAAAGACTAATAATTTGAGTGGGCATGGGGATGGATTACTGATAGTAAGTACTTAGTAGCAGGAGAAAAGACACAGATTAGAGGTGCAATGTGCCCGTTCATCGTATCTTACTTATCCTGGAACTTTCTCTGACTACGGTGATTGTTGTTTTGCATTTTTATACTTATTTTTTATTCTTTTTTTCTTGTTAGATTACTGGATGTGGAGGTATTGCACTTGCGGCTGGCAGGTATTTGATGGTGGATGATAACTACTATACAATCTTGATGGTTCTGTCTGATATATCTACTAGGTTACTATAGTAGGGGATAGATAAGGACAGTAAATTAAGAGTGGGGTATTTCGTTTCTCATTGTATTCCAGAATGTTAACTAGTAATAGTTGTTATCTTGTCATCATCCTTGTCATCATCATCACGGGGGTCGTCAACAGCAGCAAGCACAGGTAGAAGTGCAGTGAAGTGTAGGTGTCAAAAAATCAACATCAACAGGAATAAAACAACGCATGAAAGACAGATCTTTGGCAGTAGGCGACACGCAAATAAAACCTTGCTTCATACTAAGGGGTAGTTCGGTCAAATGCAAATAAAAAAAAGGAAGAACAGAGAAATGGGGGATAGATCATAGTCTTCGCTCGAATGAATACAGCGAAACAATAATGCAAGCCAGGAGGAATATGACTAGGTATAACTTCTCATGGCATCGAGGTATCCTGACCCTCCGCGAAGGTCTCGATCGAAGGTTTCGGCGACCTCCAGGACCCGTCGGATGTGTTCCATGGATAGAGGGTTTTGCTCGTTAACAGCCAATGCTTGGGCTGTGCGGACGGAGTTTTTGATCTAAGAACAGGTGAGTTAGTATCTGTACACGTTCGCGTAGGCTAAATGGAGGTCTTACCTGACGCCCGTTGAGATTATGGCGAGCTAATAGATCAAAGTCCTTTTCTGTGAACGTGGCGGTCTCCACGCCCTCCTTGGCCTGCACTCGCTCCAAGAACATCTTCCAGACGCTTCGCTTCGCTTTCGTGGTGAGTTCACCGTAGCGCAGAGCGACGTGGATGCGGGATTGGAAGGCGTCATCAAATGTCTCGACGCGGTTGGTGGTCAGGAAGAGAATACCCTGGAAGTACTCCAACAACCGCAGGAAGATGCTGACTAGGGCATTGCGGTGAATATCCTGGATGGTGCGCTTCTCCAGGAAGATATCAGCTTCATCTAGCAGCAGAACGGCGCCCCAGGAATGTGCGATGTCAAGGATCTTGTTCAGCTCTGCTTCAAGGGTGCGCGGATCGGTACCCAGCTCACCCGCGCTCACCATGTAGAGCGGGCGTTTAAGGAGCTCTGCGATGCCTTCAGCAGTAAGGGTTTTACCAGTACCGGGAGGTCCGTGGAGCACAGCCACGAGTCCCTTGCCCTTGCCTTGGATGACATCGTCGATGTTCTGGGCCGCGCGGAAGGTGTGCGATTCGACCAATGCCTTGACGATGGACTTCTGGTTGTCGGGGAGGACCAGCGAATCAAAGGCATCTTCATTCCATTCAATCTCACTGATGCCCGAGATGCTGAACTCAAGCCACAGCTTCTCACTGAAGGCGAAGCCGAGTACCACTGGGCTTGCGATGAGGAGCTCCTCTTCAGTGAATTCGCGATCGGAGGGGTCCGCGACTTCGTCCATATTCTCCTTGACGATTTCATTGCCGTTCTCATCCAGCTCCACCTCGACGACGTGCGGTTTTCCCTCCTTGTCCCGTACCACCTTGAATAGGAGTTGAGGGGTGTCTGAGTCGCGCGGTTGCCCGTAGGTCTGTTCCGATTCTGAGTCGGACAGAATACAGCAGCACCCATTGTTGCTGCCATCATCGTCGGAGCCGTCAAGGTAGTCTGGGTCCTTGGGGCGCACCGTGCTGATGGGGTAGTTGGGATTGATGCGCCGGTGGATGGCGGGATCAACCATGACACGGCCATTGATGTTGACCTTGATCACGGACCGCTTCTTTTTGTAGAAAGCCATACCCTTGTGATACCGGTAGTTCATGCCTCGCAGCGCCACGAACTTCTTACCTCGCTCAATCAGCTTGGCCTTGACACTCTCGGCTTCGCGATGATACTTGAGCGGATAGCAGCTAAGACTGGTGATTTTGCGAGCACCCTTGAAGGACTCCACCTCGGCGGCCATGGTTCCCATACCGAAAGCCTTGCCATCATACTCGAGGTATCGACCCTCGATGCTGTACCATTGACCCTTCATGAAGGAGGACTCCTTGGTGGCATACTCGATTTTGAAGGCACGAGGCTCATCCTGGTTTCCGTAGGTGGAGGAGTAGGCGACGGTGTTGGGCTTGAAGATGGCCCACAGGAGATCAAAGGTGATCATGCTGGAGTCCAACAGAGGGTAGAGGGTCTTTTTCGTTTCGGCATAGTCGGTGTCCAGATACTTGACGAGCACCTTGAGATGTGATGCTTTGATTTCGGCGAGCTTGCGGGCTTTCTTCTTCTTTTCGGTCTTGGCCAGCTGCCGGAGATCTTTCATGTACTGCCGCGTCTCCTCAAGGTAGAGGAAGAGCATGTTGGGATCAACAACCGCCGTCTCTTGCACCAAGCTGACGCCCTTGACTCCATCCATGACCTTGGACAGCGCATCGCGCAGGTACTTGCTCTTGAGGTCTACTACAGTTTCCAGATACTTGTTGTCCCAGTCGAACTTGCGGCGCACGGTGAAGAGGTATTGGTCCCACTCGTTTGCATCGGGGTCGTCGACCGTCTCCGTGAGCTTGAAGTTGTGAATCGTATTGTCCCACACTGTAGAATTATGTGTTAGCTAGATCAAGAGGAAAGATGAAGGAAGACGCACGCTGATCTACACGCTTAAAGGCAATCTTCGAGGCAGCCTTCTTGCGTCCCTTGGACTTTTGCGAGCTCCCTTTCTGGCCGTCAGTGTTACCGTCACCTGAGCCACGCCTGCCTCGGCCTTTGCGACGCCCATCGGCCAACTTGACTCGCAAGGAAGCCAACTTTTGCTTGGCTAACAGAAGGGCGAGCTCGTCGGCGTCGGCATCCTCGTCCGCATCGTCATCGTCGTCTTGTTGCTCTTCGGAAGAGTCATCCTTGGAGCGCGACTTCTTGGTCTTCTTCGCCTTTAGCTTGGCGACCAGCTTCTTCAGGGTCTTTTCATCAAGAGACGAATCGGAGTCGCTACTATCCTCGAGATCGGAATCGGATTCCGATTCAGTCTGGTGCGACCGGCTCTTCTTCTTACGGCTCACACTTTTGAGCGATTTCTTGATCTTGTTCTTGGCCCGGCGGCGACGCTGTTTGCGATCCGACTCCGCGTCGGACTCCGAGGCCGACTGAGCGTCTTCGTCGTCGGAGGTAGATTCCGCGCTGGATTCCTCGGACGAGGAATTCAGTTCCGACGAGCTGTCATCGCTGGGGGTCACGATGGAGGCGGCCTTGCGGTGAGACTTTTTCTTTTTCGAGCGGTTGGGATCCTGGTCTTTTGCCGCATGCTTGGAACACACGGACTTTTTGGGAACGGGATCGGAGACAGAGACGGGAGCTTTGGGGTCGGACTTGACTGGGGGAGTATCGACGGGCGGGTCGGCGTCAAGCTTGGATTCGGGGGAGGAGGAGACGGGGCCACTAGCGTCGGCCATGGTGGTACCAGTCACAGCGGTCGTAGTACTGCTGGAGTCGCTGGTGGTGGCAGGGAGTGGAGCTGAGCCAGGGACCGGGACGGGCACAGGCCCACTGTTGTTGGAGCTTGGGTCGCGCTGAGTCTCGAGCTCAGTTTGCTGGGAGGTGGATTGGGAATCAGTGGAGATGGCCATAGCCAGTGAGTAGAGAGATTGGGAATATTTGAGTGATGAGACGAATGTAGAAGAAGGAAAGGAAGAAAGATAAACAGGGGAGGATGGATGGATGGATGAACAGTAGTAGTGATATGGGGTAAATGGGAGAGAGTGGATGAATGGGAAGAAGTTGGGTGGGAAATGTGGTGGATGGGGAAATGGGAGAAAGAGAGAGAGAGAGAGAGAGAGAGAGAGAGAGAGAGAGAGAGAGAGGATGAGAGAATGAGAGGATGAGGAGAGAGACAGACTCACATACTCGGATGCCTAAGAAATAAAAAGTATCCTCGCTTGCAAGAGCGCCTTGCGTGTTGGCCCAGCAGATGGCGGTGTGTGCTGCCTGACCACCCAAGATGAGAGAGGAAGCAGAAGTAGTAGTAGTAGAAGAAGAAGAAGA
>BTWD01000112.1:0-72632 GCA_036986335.1 Aspergillus sp. AS01 | reverse complement strand
TTTATTAATATCTACTAGAAATAATTAGATATAATCAGGAATTTTCTCCTATAATCTAATATATTTAAAATAAAATTAATAAATTTATATATATTATATTAATAAAATATAAATTTACTAATATCTACTAGAAATGATTAGATGTAATCAAAAGATTTATATTATAATTTAATATATTTAAAATAAAGTTAATTAATTTATATATATATATTTATATATATTTATTTATATTACATTAATAAAATATAAATTTACTAGTTACTAATATCTACTAGAAATGATTAGATGTAATTAGAAGATTTATATTATAATTTAATATATTTATGGAATTAATATATTCTGATATTTATACAGTAATTTATAACCAGAGTTCTCCAGGTCATAATTTCAATTAAATTTCTAATTCTAATTAGAATTTTTAGTAAAAATCTAGTAAAACTAGTAAAAATACTGTAAATATAAAAGCTCACCAGGTTTACCACCTGGTGAGACAGTGTATTTTTACAGCTTAGTTTTTCCGATAGTCAGTACTAATAATAACCAGGTCCCATGCTGGTAAGAACCAGAAATACGTACGACCTGGCGACCTGGGGACCTGACAACCCTGTCAATTCACTGCTAGCGACGGAACGTAACAGCGAGCAGATGGACGTGTCCGTGGATACGCCTACCCTGACCACCGTACCATTTTGTACCAAGCTCCAGATGTACAGGAATAATCTGGTAGATTGAAGGATTGATGGGTTGAGTGAAATGAGTATCGCAAGTCGCAAGAAGATGAAGACAAGTAGAGTTCTGTTGATATGAGGCTGTAAAGGACACATCAAACCATTGTGCAATTAGGATTTGTACTAAGATGAAATGTATATCGTGTAGTTTAGGGCGTCGAGCAAGCAGACAAACAGATGCTATGGCTTGAAATACCAGACAAGATATAGGTACCAGGACCCGGAACTGCAGCTGAATGAAGTGTTTTCAAGGCATAGTTAAATCACCGTCAAGCCAGATAAGTGTATGACATTGATGACAAAGAACCACTGCGATTTGCTCCTTATCTTAGTAGTACTCAATTAAAATCACATATTCCGCGCCAGTCCTTGATTACCAACAGTCCAGCCACGTTTACATTTGGATTTCTGCATTCCATTACCGCCTTGTGTGCCGTATATACGATCTGGCAGAAGGGCTACAGACAGTGGTTAACAAACTTCTTGTAATATCATGAAAGCATGGTCTAAATGTTGATCCGCACTTGACACGCTCCCTGGCGGTTGCTTCATAGTAGGTAGTTCTCACGCCACAGAATTTTTCGAGACACACGCTAGTACCGAATGTAAGATTCCATGCCTCATCGAATTCAGGTATGAATTTGATGCTGGAACCCTAAACATCATCTTAATGTATATCAGTAATTGATAGTAAAAAGAGGTGGCCCAATTGATGTCTCAATAGCGCCTTTGTGCCTATCATCCTCTAGTTGGAAAGCATAGTAGTTATGTATTTAAATCAACAATATATTCATGA
This sequence comes from Aspergillus sp. AS01, assembly GCA_036986335.1. Classification (NCBI taxonomy): domain Eukaryota; kingdom Fungi; phylum Ascomycota; class Eurotiomycetes; order Eurotiales; family Aspergillaceae; genus Aspergillus; species Aspergillus sp. AS01. The sequence goes on along the minus strand of BTWD01000112.1, from coordinate 71,108 downwards.
AGTCTGTCTAGGCTGCTGTCAAAGGCTTCCAAAAGAGTTAGACCTGACGTCGACGTCCTCATAGAAATAAAATTCTGAACGTCGATATTTTGTGAATATGTGAATAATAAAATGCGGACATAAGATTCCCTACTACCGAAGAGAAGCAATACAGATTCTCACAACAAGTATATTTCTATTACTGATTCATTCATAACCGCAAATACACCGCAAGGCCCAGTAATTCTTCACGCAATCAATGTGTCTACTCCTGTGTTCGTACATCCCGTATGAAACTCGCTAGTAGATACCGGCGATCTAACCGAAGGGACTGCTCCTGGAGCTGCAGTAATCGCTTTTGCCCGCTCCAGCATTCACGCAGCCACCGGGACATCTCTGAGCCTCAGTGATGGACTTGTCATCGTTGCAATGAAAGATTAGACCGCCCCAGAGGCCGGGAGAATTAAAAAGCCAAACGTTGTCCGTGCGCTGCAGCTCTCGTTGTATAGCTTCGTAGTTGCTACCGCCTATGATTTTCAAGTCATAAGTATCATCTTCAGGAGCTAGAAGACCTTGGAAGGCACCACTTACTGACGTCCGTCATAACGCGTGTACAATAATTCATGCCAGGCGTGCAGACGGCAGTACTCCCACGGCGGCGGTGGTGATAGTGGTAATCAACTTCATGATAAACTTTCCGGGATAAAAGCGACGACCTTGTTGTTCTCGAGGTAGGAGGTAGGATAAATTAGCTAGAAGATAGGAACTGTGCTGTGTCCTAGGTAGAGTGGGCAAGATGAGCACTTATTTATACCTCTTCAGGTCCTTCGTGGGTCATAAGATATGACGTAACAATGCCAGCACTGCTGAGGATAGACATAAGGAAACACAAGAGCTGAACTGCACGAGGCCCTGTAATTGCCCCCTAAATTTCGGCACCATCGAAATGGACAGCACAATGCATTGAAATAGCAAACCCTGTGTGACAATGTCTCAGGATGAGCTTTCTTTCTATTTCACACATCATGCTTCGGTCCATGGACTGTAACTGATGAAAAATAAAGGATTGAACACGCGCATGGTGAGGCATTTTGCAGGACCATTCATTATAGATGGTGGGATACATAACCCATCAGGATGATATAGAAAGGTTGGTGCACCCTTTGGTGGCCAGCGTCCAATAGCTGTCTTGGCTCTCAATGCCTGTATAGCTTATAGAGACAAACATCACCGAAACCATAGTGACCAGTGTGCCTAGAAATAACTTCCGGCGTCTTTACTAATAGGTCATGACGCATTTGTTAATGATCTTGTTACATTGAAGGAAGAGTAATATTTCATTAGATACAAAGTCTACCTGATGCAGGTGATATGGATGAACTCTATCCCGCAAAGTGACATATTTATGTACCTGAACAATGGTGCTATCACAGAAGTTCAATAGAATCAATGAAATTGGAATCAGATGCTATTTTGATGGCTCGGTGCGACTAAAAGACTATAAGACGTCATCTGAAATGACGAGAAATTGATGGGGGTCAGCTTCTGGAAAGCTCGCCTTTACTTTGAACGAGCGTCTGAGTTTTCCTTCGTCTAGAGTGAGTGTCCGGACGAAGTATTGAAGTTATACACGGTTCGTCAACGCTTTAACCTTTGCTTGCACAGCAAATTTCGCTCACCGCTATCTATATTTGCCTGTGTGAAAGTGAAAGCTTATTACAGGCTCTAATCTGGTCATGCTCGATTGGATTGTTATTTTCTCCCATATGGTCTATGATCTGCCAAGGGCTAATCGAAACCAAGTCATGAATGGTTGATCTATAACAGGACATTCACCAGCTATTGTACAAGAACCAGTTGAGAGCTGGCTAAGACGTAAAACGGCATGTTTCAACCTCACTAGGCTCCTGTAAAGCAGTGCCCTTCACAAGATATAACTTATAGTCAATTGGACGCGTCATGGCTGCAGATGTCACTTTTGCCAGCTCCGGCATCGAAACAACCACCGCCACAACCTCCGAGATAGGTGATTGAGCCTCCAGGATTGCACTTCCAGTAGGTGCCCCACCAGACGCCCGGCGAGTTTGAAAGAACAACTTCACCAGAGTTTCGGAGAGTCTGTTGAATAATGTCATGGTATCCTGCCATACATAAGCTTACTTGACTGACCAAGGGACTGTTTCTGGGCGTCTCACCGCCATCGACTAAAGTACTTCCGCAGTAATTCAATCCAGCAACACATTGGCCAGCGCTTGCGACATTGGCGAAGACGAGCAAGCTGGCAGCGATGGTAGAGATCAGCTTCATGATGAATGATGGGTTGGATTTGTCAGATTTTTGAATCAAGTTGTGTAGATCAATGTCGAGATCTATTTAGGATGGATGCTGTGCTCTGCTGAATTCTACGGGCTCAAAGAGAGATGGTGCCTGGTTTATATCTCATATCACATGGAACGAGGAAAGCAATCAAACTATTTGATTTTTGGAATACCCAACGTTGTGGAAAAAGCAACGTTGAATCGATAGTTCGAACAGCTCTTAGAGAGGCAGGTGGCAACCTCTTGCCACTTCACTTATGCGATATTACACTATTGATACTGTTTCTAACAAAGCTCATCTGGTGCACACAGGCATGTGTTGAGTAGATAACACAGTGATATAATTGCTATTTGCACTTATCTCTTCTCTTGGATCTTTCGCGACTATTCCAGCAAAGCTGAAATAATAAAGACACAGACCACGACGATCCAGGTAAATGTCGATCATGGCGAACTTTTGAAAAGGTATCAGTAGCTCTCCGGATTGAGCAATACCTGCTACAGCCCAGTCTACAAAGTATTCGAATACTATTCAGTTAAGAGGTGGGGCTGAGACGGGGTTGCCAGCCGATTCAAGGTGTTTAACACCCGTGCTCATGAAGCAGGCAGCCCTGCAGATCCGGGAATCAAAAGAATGGTTACATAGGAAATCCTGCGATTGACTTCCGGCCCGAGCTTACTCCGCTGGCTCCGAAGTAATAGGAGGAAAGAAGAGAGATAAAAAAAAACAGGGAGGGAACGTCTAGGGATTGCAGTAGTGGGAGCTGAACCAGGGTTCGGTCAGTGATTTCCAACTGCGGCTGAGATCGCCCCATGCCGATCAGCTGAAAACCAGCGATCGGGTTAACCCGAATCCTCAAAACCGCACGTAGAGCTGAGAAGAATGAATATCACGCTTTAACATTAGTTTCCAATAGTCTCAAGCATAGCGTTGCAGGTCGGTCTCACCCAGTCAACCTAGTATTGCGACCTGCTATTCTCCACACACCTGCTTTTCTCATCCACGGCTCTAGTACATGTTCCTTCGGTACCAAATCCCGAGTGAAACCCATTTTGTTGAGCTCTATTCTCAGTGCCCCGCTGGGCATGGTATTTCAGTACCACCACCGTCATAGCTCGGATGAGTCGAAAACATCTTACAGTAGCTATTCTGTCCTTCAAAGAGGCCCATCTCTCGCCAACCCGTATACACCACGCGGGAATAGAATGGTTATTATACTGGAGCTGATGCAAGATTGTACGTGCTAAAGCTAAATCGCGGGCTTCCAGTCTCAATGAAGCGTCTGATCCGATGCGCGTTCGTAAGAGCCAATGAAAGTGATCGAACTCCAAGGAGGGGACATATTCCGCGATGTATTGTGCACTGGCCAGTGAAATGCACATTCGCCTTTTGTGGACCTAAGAATAGAGGATCGGACATACTAGCTATCAACTGCGTCGATGGCGAAAAATGGTCTCTATGTTGGTGGCGGCCGATCAGTAACATGCGTTTACGCCTTCCCTTCATTATAGGACATGGAATTAATGGCTCCAGTTCCATCGGTCGTAACTAAAATTATGGTATGATTATTTGGTTATAGTAATAGACACGTTGACTGTACAATTTCCCAGTCGTACGCGTGATGGGCCGTGTCTATCTCAAGTACTCTACATCACAACGCTGTTAGAGGTGATTGATGGATGAGACGGGGGATCCATAACAGCATCACGACCCTCATGACCGGCTACAATGTTAAAGCTAGTCTGCAGTCCTTAATACGTTTATAGAAATAGACGACTTCGTCAGAAATGATCGAGCCCATTTTGATGAGTGTTCCAACTCTAGTTTACGCAAAAGCGACCACATCACTGTGGTTGGAAACCCCAGCTACCGCGCAGATTCATTTATGTCCAACATTCATAGAACAACTCGGCCTGACACATCATGTTCAAAAGAAAAGTATAGCTTGATTGTCACTGCTCCTCAGAGGCTAATGTCACACGTCGATTGAGTTGCCGAGTTCCTCCTTCCACCAATTGTCCCCATTCCTCCGATACCATTGGACCGTGTCGGCTAGTCCTTCCTTGAAGCGGATTCTTTGAGACCATCCAAGCTCTTTGAGCCTGTCGCCCTTGACAACATAGTCATTGTCATTGTATGGCCTATCCGGTATCGAGTCAATGAATTCGTCGAAGTTCTTCTCTATATCATGTCCGAATTCTCTCAAAACGCCAGTTGCGACATCACGTACTGATACCTCATCTGATGAACTGACGTTGTAAATACCACCAGGAACACCCTTATGAAGAACCACATCATATGCAGCAATCACATCAGCAACATGAACGAAGTTTCTAGTGCGGTCACCCTTTCCTTGGATCGTCAATTTCTCGCCGTCTCTGGCAAGCAAAGCAAACTTGGGGATGAGCTCTGACATGACAGGTCAGTGTTAAGCAGAATCAGTGGGGCAACCAGCCTTACTCTCCGGGAATTTACAGGGTCCATATATGTTGTTACATCGTAAAATCATGCTGGGGATCCCAAAGCTCTTCTGGTAGGCCATTATGAACATCTCGGCTGCAGCTTTGCTAGCGGCATAAGGATTGGTAGGGCTCATACGCGTGTCTTCGTCCGCACTGACCCCCCATGTTTCCCCATACACCTCATCAGTCGAGGCATGTACAAACCTATACCACATCAGCTGGAGATGAGTACTACTACTGAAGGGAATACCTTGTAATCTTTCCATGTGCATTCATTGCTTCCAGTAACCGGACCGTCGCACACACATTCATGTCCACGAAAGCAGCAGGATCGCTAAATGACTTCTGAACACTGGACTCTGCTGCAAAGTGTATGACACTGTCGATGTTGTACTCGTTCATAATGTTGATCAGGCGTTCCTTGTCATGTAGATTGCCTTGGACAAAGTGAAAGTTGGGTCTGTCCAGAACCGACTTGAGATTATTCAAGGTAGACACATTGCTCAGCTTATCAAGGCAGACAACGCTGTACTGTTCTCCATATTGATAAACAAGGTGATGACACATCCAAGATCCAATGAATCCTGCTCCACCAGTAACTAGGAAATTCTTCACGTCACAACCTGGCCGGTCTCTGGGACCTTTAGTCATAGGAGTGATTGTAGTGATAGTCATGGTGAAATACAGCGTTGGAGATGGGACGTTCTCTTCGATGCTTATGATAAGACTGATTCCAGTGGTAGTACATTCACAGATTAAGGGGTCACAATGTAGGTATATATACTAGGACCGTGTTATTGCCACGGTGAGTTTCATCAATTCGAAGAACCAGGCTTCCTGCAGCGGTGTGACATCCACATACCCTGTGATAACTCGTTACTTCAAATTATCTTTAAATTAATGCACGCATCGGTCTTGCAAAGGACATCATCTGGCCTATTAGGAAGGGGGAGGAGCTTTCCCAAGACGTCATTTATCATCCCAATATGAGACTTTGACATCATTACTTCTCCTATTGCCTTAAACAGTCGGAGCGTGAACTTTAATCTACTAATCTTCAATGCATTCATGGACTGTTCTGTAGCGTGCGCCATATATCACGAACCAATGTCTGTCTAAGAGGGTGGAAAGACACGACTTCGGGTGACATATACTAATCCACTTTCCTCTGCAGAAATCTAGATTTGGTAAACTATATGACAAGTCAAGGTATGTACGACGGAAGGATTATGTGACGTGACGACACATGGAATTCCATTCATGTGGAACTGGGCCATTTGAGATTGGATGACGGGCCCAAAGCAGGGCCTCATCTATATAAGCATCGTGCGTTACTACTAAAAGTCTCCATCCATGGGAAAGATATCTACATCATTGAGTAGGGAACAGAATTTTCACCGCTGCTATAAGCTAAAGAATACTCTGTTTGATACAACGTCTAGCGAAAGGGCTTACACTATGGGGTGTCAAGCACCGACTAGATTTCTTCTATTCGGTAAGTGTTCTTCTCATAATTCCCGTCTAAATCACGTCTGACGTCTAAAGGCAACGGTTGGGTTTCCGGCCAAATTCAGGATTCCATAAGAGGAGGGAGTGATGAGCTGGTTGTCTCCCAAGCACGAATAGAAAACCGAGAAGAGGTTCTAAGGTCTGCCCTTCTGACCCCTTTTGAATCGCTCTTCACTTTCTCATTTAGTGGCACGCAGTGAGCTTGCTAGAGTAAGACCGTCTCATGTCATCAATGCCGCAGGCAAACGCGGTGATCCCAACGTGGATTGGTGCGAATCACATAGAGAGGAAACGATCCGTTCCAACATACTTGGTGCGGTGAACCTGGCTGATTGCTGCTTCATCCACGACGTGCATCTCACCCATTTGGGGTCGGGATGCATCTACGATTACAATGAGGACCATGCATGGGACGGTCCGGGCTATACCGAGGAGGATGAGCCAAATTTTGCGGGAAGCTTCTATTCTAACACGAAGGTCTTATCTGAAAGGGTATGCTTGCAGCATCCTGCCATTTTGAGGAACCAATGCAGCTGATCCCACCTTGGTAGGTTTTAAGGCACTACTCCAATGTGTTGATCCTCCGTATCCGCAACCCTATTGGCGCAGACTTGCACCCTAAAAACATGATTACCAAACTTGCTTCGTACAAGAAGTTAATCAACGTCCCGAATGTAAGTCAGAGCCACCCTTACCTCAGTTATTACTGACAATGATCTAGTCAGGGAGCATTTTGCCCAGCCTGATTCCTGCCATTATCTTGCTTGCAAGGCATAACGAAACAGGAATATACAACTTTGTGAGTCCTTTCGCTGGATTTTAGTTTCATGTCTAATTTAATGTAATTGATCAGACCAATCCTGGGCCGTTCACCCACAATGAGGTTATGGATCTGCTTAAGAAGCATATATGGCCTGAGCTTCAGTGGGAAAACTTCACAGAAGAAGAGCAGAAAAAGGTTCTTATGGCTCCACGGTGCAACACAACTCTTGATGTTGACAAGCTTCAAAGGAAGCTGTCTGAATATGGATATAGGCTTCCCACCGCACATGAAGCAATGGAGGATGCTTTCATCAAGATCAAACAAAGCGGAAATCTGAATGTATAATACCGGGCCTATGGAATGTTTGTGCTTATTTGGACAGTGAGAGTGGACATTGGTTCTGCGCATTCGTACCTGTGATATTAAGGGTGTGTCGGCGAGTTGAAAATTCGAGGGTGAACAAAGCCGTTTCCTCGTAAAGTATAAAAAAAATCTAACTGGATTCTTGTGCTCGATTCCAAAACTGTCAGAGTGTAATAAAGACCGTATTCCCATACCCTTTTGAGAAGCGACCTGATGGGCCGGCTGTGTACTGGACAATCTCTTCTAGCCTGCTGATGAGAAAGGGTTCCTCCAGGCAAAATGAGAAGGTATTAAATGCGGGCGTGGCTGTATCCCGAGAAGGGCTGGATGCCGCGCGATCAAGTTACACAAGATAAACTTCTCATGTAGAGAGCCAGATTGGAAAGATAGGCCGAAGGTATCATTGACTCATTTGCAGCAGCCGGAATGCAGGGGCATTACAACCACCAATTCATGAAGTTAGGGAGAAAGTCTCCTCTGCAGGCTGATTGGTTAGCTGAATATTGATTGCGTTTCATCAACCGGGTTCCTCCAATGAGGCATCCCCAGCGTGTCTTGCGGTCATAACTGGAATCTTCGCAAAGTGGTATGCATCATCGGGATATGGTTCACATCCCAATCAACTTAGATGGACAAACATCCAATGTGAGGGATCCTGCAAAGAATGGTTGGAGAGTTGACGGCTAACCACGCAAACACATCGACAACGCCTTACCATAATGGTAAGTGGCTACATCCTGCACATGCCGCCAGACAATTTTTCAAGCATTTTGTGATCAGCTCCGTCACCTTTTTAGACTCTGCTCGTTCGGTATTCCCTGAATATCCTCCTTAAGGCAAGGGCTACGACGTCAGCCAAGACAGCCTTTGCTGACCGCAGGACACGGGCACTTGAAATTTATCACCGTACTCTATCCCTAGCCTGTCTTCAAATATGTACATAGTACCGAGAATAATTAGTTTGATTGCTTTTGGGCCGAACTGGCTAGGCACAGAGAGTATGTACATGACGACCATTCCTCCGATCATTGCCGCTCTAGGAAAACTACCTTGCTACCATACTCCGTATCAAAGCTATACTGCAACCCCATATTCATCAGCGTTGCACCGGAGTAAGTCCGGTCACCATCAACAGTATACTGCGCCTCAGGGTCCAATCCCTGTAGCCGAACCCACGGCACGGCATGGTTGACATTTGGCTGGACCTGGAAGTAAAACAGAACAGCTTGGGCGCCATCCTCAGACACGAAAAGTGCGGCAGGCCACTGGGAGTCTTGAGGCAGGCGTAACCGGTACAGATCTCCATTCAAGACGATGGGGTTCACTTTCTCCGCCAGTGCAAGGAGTTCAGGGACTATGGCATCACCTTCCACCGTTGCGGGGTCGAGCTCCAAGCCGAAAGAGCCACCCATCATAGCAACGTGGGCACGGAATGTAATGGGCACAGTGCGACCCGTTTGTGCATTAGGAACCGCGGAGAGGTGGGCGCCCATCGCCGATGGCGGATAGGCAAGTGAGGTTCCAAATTGGATGGTGATTCGGTCGATCGCGTCGGTGTTGTCGGAGGCCCAGATCTGGGGGAAATACTGCAGCACACCGGCATCAAAGCGACCGCCACCTGAGGCGCATCCTTCCCACAGGACATCCGGGAAGCGGGTGGTCAGAGTGTCGAACACCCGGTAGAGCCCGAGCATATACTGGTGGTCGGTGGACGGGGAGGGAGTCTCGTGTATTCCCCGATTGTTGTCCCATTTAACATAGGAGATGCCTGGAGTTTGCAACAGGTTGGTCATGAAGTCTATTATGAAATCCTGCACAGCCGGAAGCGCCAAGTTGAGAACGAGCTGGTTCCGACGCTCGGTACGGGGGTAGGGCCCAGCATGAAGCGCCCAGTCCGGATGTTCGTGGTAGAGAGTGGAATTGGGGTTGACCATCTCGGGCTCCACCCAAATACCAAAACGAAGTTTTGTGGAGTCTGTTCCATTGACGGTCATATTCGTAATGTCTTGCACGACCGGGGTCAACCCGTCTGGGAAGCGCGCTGGGTTGGGCATCCAGTCGCCCAGCCCTGCATCGTCGGACACACGAGGGTACTTGTCCCCAAACCAGCCGTCGTCCATGACGAAGAGGTGGACACCCAGGGCAGCGGACTCTTCGGCAAGAGTCTCAATGCTGCTTTGGTTATAGTCGAAGTACACGCCTTCCCAGCTATTCAGGAGAACGGGACGGTCGGACATGGCGAACTTGCTCTTCATGAGGTGGTTCCGATATAGTCGGTGGAATTTGCGAGACACTGAGCCGAGTCCTTGGTCCGAGTATACAGCAACACACTCCGGGGAGGTTAGGGTCTCGCCAGAACCAAGGTTCCATGATAATTGATCTGGGTTGAAGCCCAACAGTGCCCGGGTGAAACCTTGCGATCCTTTCTCTATTTGGGCCGAGAAAGAGCCCGTATAGATAAGGTTAAAGCCCCATGCCTCGCCTTGCGATTCGGTAGTAGCTGGATCTACTATGGTAAAAAAGGGATTGTGAAGGTGAGAGGAATATCCAGTACTGCTTCCGAACCTAAACCTCCGTCAGCAACGTCACATTGTCGGTTCTATGATAAGCGACTTACCCCTGGATGCCATACTGCACTTTGCTTCTCTGAACATTGGCCTCTCTGGCCCAGTCACCACGGAGGCTGACCAGGTCAAGGTCTTCGTACGGGAAATCGATGCTTATACTTGCAAGGGCCTCGATGGTGATATTACCCGGGCCCTGGTTAGTCACATTGACACTCCTCACGATGGCATCATATTTCGGAAAAATGGAGTATGACAAGTCGGCGGCGACGGAGCTATAGTTGTCATAGAGATGGACTACCAAAGTCGTAGCGTCTTGTGCATCTCCAAATGTGGCTGGCAGGCCAGGCAAAGCATTCTTACCCGCAATCACCTCGTGCGACACATATTGGAGATCGCTGATAGTATAACCTGCCGATTCCCGGATACGAACGGCAGGAATGCGAAAATCACCACGGCCTTGGTCAGGGAACTCCCGACGGATTCGACCAGGCATGCCAACCCAGCCATTGACAGCGGGTTCCACTGGCGATGGGATGGTGCCGGTGACGACACCACCGAAGTGATCAGATATCAAGTCTCCGGTGGTGCTGTTAACATGGAACCGATATGAGACATTGTCGCCGTTCAACGCAAAATCAGTGCCATTCGCAACGATCGCTATTTAATCAGCTTGCACTCTGATTGAAGATACGGCGTTGTAGCATCCCTCACGACCCGCATGACATACCTTGTGAATTTGAAGCCCCAACTGCGGGAGCCGCTGCAGAACGACCGTATAATGTAAAGAGGCCCAGGGCCACCACAGCATGGGACGACCCGATCATGGTGATGATTTGTGGTGGGTGAGTGAAGCATTCCTTCCTCTCACCGTCCTTTTAACCCCGGACGGGGTTGACTGCATCCGGGGAAATATCGGAGGGTATCCCAGGTTGTTGCTGGCCATCTTTCCCCAGCGCTGGCTTGGCACCCCCACGCCTCACTCCCCAAGGTGGTTGGGATCATCCTGCCACGCTCGTCAAGACTACCTGGGCGGATAAGAGGGGACAATCTGGGGATTGTTATTGCACCATCTTCGGCTTGGCTCGACGATTTAAGCTGCAAGATCAGCTCATTGCAATAGGTTTCTCCCCCTTGGCCGCGGAGTTGCCCCGGATGGTCCGGAAACGGGGATGCCGTTCTTCTTTCTGGGGCATTCGGTGTGCTGTTTGTTCTGTTTGCATGTACTGGTTTGGGCAGCTTGGGAAGGTAAAACAGAAAACGAGAGCAATGAAAGTGGAAGAAAAGCATAATCATGCAATACACCAGTCATCCATATATGGAGTGCCCACATTTTTGCCTACTGTTGGCTGAAAACAATAAGGACCATTATCATGTTTATTAGCGCACTTAGTTATGAATTAGTTGTGCTCTCCAATTGAGTGGTTTTAGCAAGGGGAGAATATATATATTTGACTGCCGACTAGTGGAAACAGTCTTGATGTTCCTAACTAATTGAGGCAAATATACTACTAGTCGTAGTAACCCATAGTATGTTGTAGCAAGCCTAATATCCTGAAATGCTTAATAGGCTTATTGACTATTGAACCCTGATATATAAAATAGAATCGTGGACAGAATATACCAAAGATCAAACCACATGGCGAGTTTGTCACGTGACTCGACGGTCGCAAACTCCAGAACCAATTCTTCGGAAGATAATGTGACACCTCGCATTCATTATCTGTTTACCCACATAGAAGAATCCAACCCTACAGTTTCGCGCCCAAGTTGACATGGATCGACTTGATGCTGGAGTACGCTGCCAGTCCAGCTTCCCCGAGCTCCCGCCCAATTCCACTCTGCTTAACACCCCCGAACGGAGTGCGCGAGTCACTGTCATTGCTGCTATTGATCCAGACTGTCCCGCTTTCCATTTTTCGGGCCAGTCGATGGGCTCGTTCAATATTCTGCGTGACAATTGAGCACCCTAGACCATACACTGAGTTGTTAGCCTTGATAATGGCCTGATCTTCCGTCTCAAATGCTGAGATGACAACCACAGGGCCGAAGATTTCCTCCCGGGAGATAATCATATCATCGGTAACATCAGCGAAAATTGTCGGAAGTATGAAGAAGCCCGGGCCTCCTTGATTCAATGGCGTTCCGCCCAGCACAAGACGAGCCCCTTGCCTGACACCAGATAGGATGTATGCGATTACTCGGTCAAATTGAGTCTTGGAGATCTGCGGTCCTTGGGATATGTTCTCGCCAAAAGGATCGCCAACTTTGCTGCTCTTCGCGGTATATTCTCTAAAAGCGGCAATGAACTGCTCATAGACATCTTTCTGTACGAGAATCCGACTCGTACCGGAGCAAATCTGGCCCTGGTTGCTCATGATACCAACGTGTGCCCATTTGACTACTTGGTCTAGATCTGCATCGTTGAACACAAGTAGTGGGGACTTGCCACCGGTCTCGAGGGTAATGTTTTTGATATTTGATGCAGCCAATGCCATGATCTTGAGTCCAGTGGTGGTACTCCCTGTAAAAGCAACCTTGTCGATCCCTGGATGACTCGCAATTGCTGCTCCGGCTTCAGTACCTCGGCCATTAAGAATATTTATGACACCCGGAGGGAACCCGGCCTCTTTTATCAGGTTGGCAAAGTATAGAATGCTGAGAGGAGTCAGCTCAGATGGTTTCAGCACAACGGCATTCCCGCACTGCATTTTCATTAGCTCGAAAGCCGACATGTCTTCCAAAGTGGCTACATACCGCCAATGCCGGACCAAGCTTCCAAGCCGCCATCATCAAAGGATAATTCCATGGAATGATCTGCCCACAAACACCAATAGGCTCCCGCACGGTATACGCAAACTTGGTTGCACCGCCTTCGATGACCTGGCCATGAATCTTGTCGGCGAACCCCGCAAAATACCTGAGACAGCTAACGACCTCCGGCAGATCTTCAGTCAGTGACACCGAATACGGCTTTCCGCCATCCCATGTCTCGAGGGTTGCCAGATCTTCTATGTTCTCTTGGACCAGATCACTTAAACGTCGAAGGAGCTCCCCTCGTGCTGAGGGGTGCATGTCTGCCCAACTGGGTCGTACGAGAGCCGATCGAGCAGCATGTACCGCAATATTGACATCCTCAGTCGTCGCAGCTTGGACAGACGCAATTGGTGCCTCATTACTAGGTGGTCTACGTCAGCATTCCTCCCCAGAGTATGGAAAGGGGAAGCTTTACTCACGCTGGGTTGATGCTCGTTATGGTTCCATTTTTGGTCGCCCTCACCCATTCATTATTGATAAAGAGTCCAGTCGGAAGTTCCAGCTTTCGACCGTTCGGTGCAGTCAGTGTTACAGCCAAAGACATTGTGGCAGTCCTGTTTGAACCAAACCTAATGCCCCTTTGTTGGCGAGAAAATAAAAGAAGCTTTATCCGGGACAGGGACACGAGGTACGATACGGAAGTCTTGTCTCATGGGTCTTCATTTCGCAACCGCCAACGTTATATAGTTCATGAAACTTGACATGGGAAATAGGCTCTTTTTTTTTCGAAATCACCGCCGCGGGACCCATTTGGCGCCAAAATACCGACCAATTAGAATGCACTCCGTTGGTTTCCATATCAAAATCTCAATCAAGCATCCTGTTCGGGTTTAGCGTGGTGGAGGCGGGAGGCGAGTCACCGTCATCATACCGGATTAGTCAGGCACGTGAAAGATAACTAACTATTCGACAAATCTTGCAAGTACATTGAGTGCTGCAGACATCCACCCTCGCGGAGGAGGACATGTCGGAGCACTCGAGCTCGCTTAAACCTCTTAGAGGTACTATTGAATGGCCCGTCTGGATTCCACCTTTTCATAGCGCAGTGCTAATCGCCACCCCTAGGCTGCTCAATTTGTCAAAAGCGACGTATCCAGTGCGACCGCACCTGGCCTGCATGCAGGAAGTGCGCCAAACGTAGCCTCAAGTGTCCAGGGTATGGACTTGAGTTGAAATGGGATCAAGGAGTTGCTAGTCGAGGGAAGTTGGCTGGCAGGTTACTGCCAATGCGTGATGCTCCCTTAGTGCCAATCCCACCCACTCAGGGTCAGCTGACAGCACCGTTGCCCGCTGCTTATAGCTTATCAGGGCAAAGTTCACCTCATTCTGCGAGATTATTCGCCTGGTTTAATGAGAAAGTAGCCAATAGACTGGCGTGGATTGATGGGCCGAAGAACCCTTGGCGCCAGCTTATTCTTCCTCTTAGCCAACATTCCGATACAGTCTTCCTGTCTCTCCTTGCCCTGACGGCGCACGATCTGGCTTCTCAGTATTCAGAAATCGATCCCTGGCATTCTAGATTCCGGGATATCTCGGCTCTCTACACGAACAAGGCCCTGGCCCGTCTAGCACATCAGCTGAGGGACTTGTCTCGCTTGCCCCCACAGACCATACCAACCACGACGTTCTCGCTGACCTTGGGCTCTGTCATGCTAATTTGCAACAGCGATCTATTGAAAGCCCAAACAGCGGAGTGGCGTATCCATCTGGCGGCAGCCCGAGAGGTTATCTTGGCTGGGGCGGATTGCTCGGGCCTTCAATATCCGCACCGTCGGGTTGAACAGTTTCTCCTGCAGGAGTTTTATGCAACCTCCGTGTGGACACACCTGACAACGTTCAGCCAGGTTGATGTTATTCTGACGGAACCACCTACCAGCAATGAAGACGCGGTGCTGGCCGACTTCGTTCGCATCATCCATAACATCACCCAACTAGAGCGTCGCAAGACCCATGCCTTAACTTCAGACCTGGCCGCGCCAACAGCGTTCCAGGTTCAATCTCTCTATGCACGGCTCGAGTCGGCTAAGTCCCAGAGCCTGACTATCATTGAAGCCATTGATTTCTGGTCAGACCTTGAACGCCGGGACTTCGAATTGGTCGTGTTGATGTACTATCACGCTACCCTGGTCTATCTCTCCCAGGCACTATCGGACCTCTCTTTGGCTAAAGCCGATATGGGCTACTCGTGTGGTCGCATCCTGAATTACTTGCAACAACTATCCCAGACGCGCAACAGGTTACGCTTTACTCAAGATCTCGTCTGGCCGCTTTTCATCGCCGGAACAGAGCTCCGTGGTGATCGAGCCGGCCAGGAGGTCATCGAGAAAGGCTTTACGACCGTGATGAATAGTAGCCGGGCTTTGGACAGGTCCCGGGTTGTCTCCTTCTTAAGGAATTGGTGGAATCGGGAGGCGGGCGCATTTGCATCATGGATAGATTTTGCTCGAGGACAATCGTCCCAGTGCAATTTTCTTATAGTCTGAGACCGAATCGATAGCATTATATGCACATGAGCCCAATAGGCTTATTCATACCGTATCCTTTCGTCGAACCGTAACAGAAAGCACACCCTTAGATGTGACTATCTTAGTCACGAATCGGCCTTAATTATTACAAGGGTACATATAACTAGGATAATTACAACTGGGAGTCCCAGTCCACTTATGAGATAATGCACAAACTACATTACTAGGCTTATCGAGCCATAATCTCGCACATGGCCGCGGGGATGAAGGGGAGTTGGACAGGAACGTTTAGATTGGGACGATCAGGTACAGTTCCCATCGTTACCATGACCTACCCTACCTTACCTGCTGGAGTACACATCAATTAGCACGGGTGATACCAATTCATCCACTAAGATAGGACCTGCCATTTCTGGGGCTAGGTCATAATAACCAGCCATCCTGGATTCAATTATTCTTTGTCAATAAATCTACCAGCCAGCCCGGCGTAGCACTAGCGTTAGGTCTAGCCTGAGTCGGAAACATTACATAGATACTTCCAATAGTGGTCAGATAAGTTTAGCTGCTATGCTGCCTTAAAAGTGCCAGATTATTCCGGTTAGTAGGTCCAGTACCCATTACTACCTGCCACATAATGTTTCAATCTTTGCCATATTAGCCTTATCGCATCTAACACTCACCCGTTTCTCCTGTCTTGGTTGGTCTCCGTCTGGCACAACAGAATCGAGGCTCTCGGGCCGGGCCTTTCTTGGCAACGGAAGACCGCCGGGAAATCGATCGCTCAATGTACAGTGTTTATCATTAATAACCAGGATTCTATGGCGTAATGTGCTTGTGAGAAAGCGAAGTAGTTTCTGTATCAATGCAGGAGGTGGCGAGAATGAAGTCTGGTTTCCTAGCCAAAAGTACTTTGTAATGGTTCCATCTCTTTCCGGTTCCTTTAGGCTCCAGGGTTTTCCACTCATAGAATTCCAGGCGTGCTGTGTCCTTTTTCAAGTTTAAGTATGTTAGTCTAAAGTCTTATCAGCTCATTCGGGCCTCCAACAATGTTTTGAGCATTGTCTAGCAGCTTTGCCATTCTAGATACAAGCGGGTCTGGTAGCAGGCCTATTGATGTGCTCGGCCTTCCGATGGGGCGTGAGCCTTAGGGGCGCTTGAAGGGGATGCTGTACGTAATCCCTGAGGGCTTAGTATTCGTTCATGACGGCAACTACCCTTTGGGTCCAGTTAAACAGGTGGCTCTTAGTTGTGGATGATAAATAGGTTTAATATATCATAGAAGTGTATTGGCCGTATCTTAATCGGACACAAGCAGTGTCCCTCTGATTCGACCACTACGGATACTCAACGCCGTTTGAGTACAGGCCTCATCCCCTAGGAAGCGTTAGTGCAAATCATAATCAAGAAGTCGCTGACCAGCCATGAATAGTGACTGCGAGATATAATAACGAAAGATCAGACTTAAGTAGGCCGTTTGAGGCGAACAGTGATGTCTTTTCTCACCTGGTCTATCTTCCCACAACCACGATAGTTATAATACCAACTACTTTCATGCATAGAAAAACGCGAGGAAAGATATCAAGCTGATTCCATATCAACTCATGGATATTCTCTTGTCAAGCTATCTGCATGATAAGAAAGCACGCACTTCTATTGTTAAGCCAAATTTCCAGCACAGGATTACTCTAACTCAAGCCTGGGACATCGCCCAAGGCTCTAGAGTGCTCGATATCGGATGTGGCCAAAACAAATCAAGCCTAGTTCTTGCATTGATCAACAGTTCTCATGGTCAAATTACAGCCATTGACACAGCCCTGCCTGATTATAATAGATTATATACCATCAAATAATCATAGAAACACATCCAGGCGTCTATGCTAGAGTAATATATCCAATTTCTCCACACAGACACGGCTGGTCTGCTTTCCCAACCCACAAGTACTGATAAATTTGATGCGGCGGTACTGTACTACTCTTTGTAGTATTTTCCTGACTATATAAGTATTTTCCAGGTTTTCCAGCTTTTAGCTGATGTGAAAGTACACTATCTATACTTGGTAGAATATATATTTCGTGCCTCACGACCCGCACAAGTCCCACATATTCTGGCTGCGCGAGTGTAAGCCTAGTACTATATTCTACACAAGTCCGCCGTAACAGGAATGAGGAAGTTTAACATACACTCTGCACTTACTCTAGAAGAGCTGCTAGATATTGCGCACAAAACTGGCTGGCAAGAAAAATATTCCGGCTATATACAACCTGACTCACAGCTGTGGGATAGTTATTAAGAAGTAAAGTTCATTTCCTCAGAGCTGTTTCATTAATGGATCCAGGAGGAAGGCTTATCAAATGATGCAGCTATGAATTCTGCTATTCAGGAACTCGAGCAGTCTATTCAGGAACTTGGTGTAAAGGGTTTCACCCGGTGGGAGACCATGGATGTCTTTTGGGCGGTGTTGGAGTTGAAGTGATCTCCGCTATGTTGATTAGGTCCATTTCTCAAAAATGGTTAATGAATACATGCACCTTGAGTGAGCACGGATGGTATACTTATCATAATCATAAATGTAAGTTTTTGTCACATTTTTGTATATTGACGCTTCTGCGCGTACATTTAATGATATTCTCGAGCTTCTTAATATCAATGGGACTGGAGAGCCCATCTTCCATGGTCCAAGGATGCCGCCCGAGGAGGTTTAAGTCATTTGACCGAGCGTACACAAATCATCCGCACAAGCAATAAAGTTATTCCCAACAACCTTCACAATGCGCCCTAGACAGGGAAGAGAATGGGATCTCATAGCTGGTCACGGCTCCGGTGGGGAGTCTGTATGAGGTGACACGATTGAGCGATATTCAGACAACTTCGCCCGGAAGGCAGCGAGTGGATGGTGTCCGACTGATCGTAAAGCTTGCTTATCCACGAGACGGGTTTTCGGCGGCGGATCTCCGGCGGCGTAGATGGCTGTGGCTATAATGGCGTGCTTGCCGGTCACTCCATAGGCTGAGATGGCTTTATCTCTTGCGTTCTAGGCCAACGATTATTCTGTTAATCTAGCCTTAAAGGCACTAGCTACCCTTATGTACGGAGCAGTGATATGATCATGAACACAATGCAATCCCTCCTGGAGAGCCTCAGGCGTTAGATACAGAAATACCACGTGTCCATAACTCACTCATTCGATACGATGGCTTTAGACTAATCGCCTTTCATTTGGATCAAAGTGGCAGTGGAGTGCTTTGTTTCATGGTAGCGCTTTGAACATGCGCTGCTGACCCTCGTTATGTCGGGAGATTTGGAGTATACTATAATTTCACACAGTTTCAGAAAGCCTTATCTATCTTGCTACTTAGCCATGCCGTGTGAGGGCGACCGCAACTTAAGAAAGCGAAAGAGCAGAAATTCTATATCAAAACAAGGTGACAGGCCTCCAGGAAGCTGTACATAGGACTCCTACAGACGTAGGCACACTTTCGGCGCACCTCTATCAGCGAATAGAGTCCCACTAACCCGTCAAGCCTGCACCCCAGGTTCCAGAACGCTAAACTCATCGAGATCGCTATCTAATTTGACTAATGCGTTGATAGGCAAAGTCAGGAATGGACTCGTATGGCCGAGGTCAACGTTCATCAGGATCGGAAGCTGTTCCTCAGGATTTCGGCCAACAATCACCTCAAAGACTTCCAGTATCACATTTGCAAGCTCCTCCTGCATGTGAGTATTGTATTTGTAGCCTCGTCCAACAACTAGTCCGCGGATTTCATGCAATATGCCAGACAAAGCAAGATCAACAAGATTATTTCGGAACTGGGATACAGAATATGGCAGTTGCAAGTTGTCACCCATCGCAGACTCAAGAAAGAGAATCTTGTCTTTCCACGAGGGGGCGTATTGGGTCCCCTGAAGACGCACGACACAAGGTACAGTGCCCCCAAACAGATATCCAGTAGCTCGACCTCTCCGGAGCCATCTCCATGAAGGCGAATCAACGATTTCGCGCGGTTTCTCGACGATTCCTTTGCTAAGTAGGAAGTCGCTATGCTCGTTCGAGCAGATTGAGGATCGAGGAAGTGGACCCACAGACTTTCCCCCTTCAGTCAGCACATGAATGAAGTGGTCGACTGTGAGTTGTATAGGCTTAGGAAAATCAGAGAAATCTGTAAGAACACTGGGTCCGTAGAATGTCCGCAAGCCGGTCCGAGATTGAATCGCATAATGCAGGAAGGTAGTATCACTGTAGCCAACGAAGATTTTGGGATTTGATCGAATAAGGGAGTAATCGAGAAAAGGTAGCAGTTCATTCGCATGCGCGCCCCCGATCGTGCAAATAATGGCGCCAATCGTGCTATCACGGAATGCGGCATGGATTTCCTCGCATCGAACTCGAATAGAATCCGCGATAGTGGCTGTTGTTTGGTTAGAGAAAATAATCTGGACACAGAAGCCTAGCGACTCCAGATAGAGTTTTCCTCGCTCGAGGGCAGCAGGTAGGATTTCATTGAGACGTGCGGAGGGTGAGATGAAGGCGATTGTGTCTCCCTTCTTCAAAGCTTTCGGAATAATGGTGTCCATTGATGTCGTCAGGCGCTGAAAAGAAAGGGTGTGAGACGATGTTCAGAGTGGAAATCCCAAGGAGTCTTGCGCCACACACTGAAATGATAAGCAGCTGGACTCGTGACTCCGGCCACTCAAGTGGCTAGTGCAGCTGGAAATACATAGTGCTTGACATTCGATGAGCAGTTGATTGGCAGAGATCTCCCGGGGCGGGATCCACCGTAGGTTGGATCCTACTTAATAGTACTGACATCTGCCTGGCAGAGCATGTGGAGGCGACCGGGGCACAGAGCCTATTGCTGTGTAAGGGTGTCCCATACCTGTTAGTTGTCAATCGCCAATGTTACCTAAATGCCCGGAGTTTCAGGCCGAATCCTCCGGTATTTGTCCGCGTTTGGCCTGGTTCATGAAGCGAGTTTAGACTAGTACTACGGGGCATCTACAGCGACACAGGCTCTCACCTTGCCCGGTTTTCGAGTAGGGATCAATCAGCAGTAATCAATAGAAACAGTTGCCTGCTCCACCGGCTCCCTATTAAGGCGTACCTAGCGTCGGAATCCAGCTCTCCGCCTGACAGACCCTTCTATCCTTCCTGTTGCTAGTCCAGCGGGTATCGCCATTCATCCGATCCCAGCCGAACGGCATTCCAGTAGGCGCACGGAACTAATTTGACAGCTTTCGCCTGGACGATGGATAAGCCCCCATATTTCCAAGGACTTCAGTCTTTGGATGACCTCCCAGCGCCATGGTCAACCCACCTGGATGGATGTGTTTCAGCTGGACCGACTCACCTGCGGTAGAGATGATCCCACCAATAATCAGAACATTGACGCGGACCTGGATCGTGGGGGCAATCAGACCACGACCCTTTTCGTCGACATGGCGCTGAGCCTCGGGTGGTTGAGATGGATAGTTATCGCCATGATGGCGTGCTTGGCGGCCAGGGAGCGAACCAAAGACGAGTGGGGTAACCTCGTTCGCGCCGCAAGGCTGTCCTTGGTGCAGACGTTTACCTACGCGACCGACTTGGGCTACTAGAGTCTCATGGTGGTCAAACGGCTAAATTCCACCGGGTAATAGGAACATTGGTGAATATAAGCTAGCTGGTTGGCTGAATTCGTTTGCGTCCCGCATGTTCTCAGTACTGTCACATTCATCTGTATGAACTGTCACAGGAAGCCTCCTTGTACTTTGTCGATCGGCGCAGATGCCAGTCGCACTAAAATGATTGGGACTTCTATCTGCTAGTGCCTTCGCTTTCCTTTGTCTAACATTGCTATGCATTAGTGCTGACGGGGGAAACTGGAGATGACCAATGCAGATGGCACGTACTATGTAGGTCAATTTCCACATCAATGGATGTCCCTATAGCTCTAATTGCACTTCGACTAATATTTAGGAAGACCAAAACAACAACAGAAGTATAAAGTCCCAAACCTGGTATCGCCCGGTCTCTCAGTGTATACCTCTATCCCAAAACTTCGGATCATCTCTCGAAATGGCCGATACTGTGAATGCACTGACCGCTGCTGTCAATAGCACCCTAGCCAAGCTTACCCCCGGAGATGACATCGCGGAAGCAGATCGGTACCAGCTTCTGGATGCCATCGAAAAGCTCCGCGTTGCCGTGGAACCACCTCTTCTCACCGTTCGCAATCTTTGCTTTGGCGTAAGTCATCGGCATTACCTGTTTACAAACATGCTCTCAAACTAATGCTGGGCACAACTCTGAAGCACCATGGCCTAGTTGCTATTCGGGTCGCCATGGGAATGGGTATATTCGATGCGTTTGCCTCGGTCAAGAACGGAGAAATGAGCGCTGATGCCCTGGACGAGAACACCAAGGGGGACAAAGCTCTCTTAGGTAAGTCCTTGCCTTGATTTTCTAATTTTTTTTTTTTCCCTTTTTTTTCCCCTTCTTCCTTTCTTTTCTTTTCTCTGTCTCTTTCTCCGTCTACGGGCTTTACTCTTTTGAAAGCCGCCGTCCGATATCTTCCCATTTCTTCCCATCTCTTCCTAAATTTCCCGGGTTCTCTTGTTTCTCCTCTCATCCCCCGGCCTCCTTGCCCATTGAAGCGGTATTATGGGTCAGAGGTCCTGTCCGTTTGCTTGGGGTCACGACCTTTTTTGTTTGATTTCTATATCATTGCTTTTTATTATCTGTGAAGATTCATCCCTGATAGGTAGGATATGTATATTGATGATCACTCCCTTCTGCAGTGCGTATAATGCGGGTTCTGTGTGCGAACCACGTCTTCGAAGAGACGGGGGTGGAGAAATACCGGGCGCTGCCGCTAGCAACCATGTTCGCTTCTGGTAGTCCGCCCAGTGAGGTCATCAAACATTTGTAGGTCTTTCTTTGCCGTCTTTCAATGGAAAATAATTGTGGCTCATATGTAATAAGCCATTCGGACATGAAGGCTTCGGTACACTCCTATGACTACTTCGAGGCAAGGGGATACCGTAACCCTCAAGATGCCTACGACACGACCTTCCAGCTTGCCTTTGGGACAAAGGAACATTACTTTGAGTGGATACAGCACAATCCAGAGGAGCTACATGCCTTCAATACAGTGATGGAGGTTGGCAATCGCTCCTTGGAAGGTGTGCAATGGTATGACTACTATCCATGGCAGGAGAAGCTGGTCACTACCAGTGGCACAAACCGTGTCCTCCTGGTGGACATCGGCGGTGGCAAGGGCCACGACCTTTCCGGCTTCAAGCGCAAGCATCCCGAGATAAGAGACCAGCTGATCGTGCAGGATCTTCCAAAGGTCATTGAGGACATTCAAGAGCCGCTCATTGAAGGTGTGAAAGCCATGGGCCATAACATGTTTGACCCACAACCCATTAAAGGGGCGAAAGCATACTATATGCGAACTGTCTTACACGATTGGCCCGATAAACAGGCCCTGGAGGTTCTTAGGCGTGTTCATGATGCCATGGCCGCCGACTCAGTGCTACTGATCAATGAGAATGTCCTGCCCGAGATGAATGCACCCGGATTTTCATCCTCAATGGATACCATTATGATGGAGCTCTATGGATCACTGGAACGGACAGAGAGGCAGTGGCTGGGACTATTAGAGAAGGCTCAATTCAGGGTAGTCAAAGTATGGCGGTCGGGCTTTCAGGGAACTGGATCCAATGCGTTATTCGAGGCGGTGCCTGTTTGATAGGGGAGGGATCTTATGTTTGGATAACACATCTGGAATTTGGGCGGCTGGCGGTTGTTGAGGAGCAGAAAGAATTTTCTTGAATCGGTCCCTGCCATACAGAACTTGTGATCGTGTCCATAAAAGTTTATGTGGCGGCGCCCGTTTTCGAATTGCTGCGACGTCGATCTCTTGACTTGTCAAGAAATCGATGGGCCTTTCCAGAGTCGCGCCCCAACTACCCAATGGCTGCTAATCACCGCCGTACCCATTCTGATTCCGCTAGTATACCAGGTTAGGTGGGGTATGCCCAGTAGCAGCCAAAGTCCAGCCCAACTCTCACGGTGCATTCAATATTCTTGGCCCCCATAGTGTGGCCCGTAATTGGGCGGTAGAGTGACAATAACACAATAAGCCAGCATCAATCAGTACGACTAGAGCTGTCTCCGTGGTTGACCGACTTCTGCCCCTTTGCGTTATTTGTGTCGACATGTTCAACCGAACCGCGTATAAAGATCGCCGTTTGTTCCACACAAAACCATGAGATGTTCACTTCTAGTATGGCACAGCTATATTATTATATTCCGAGTACCGTGAGCCAGGAAAGTCGGATTTCACATAGGAGTACTTCTAGGAATCAATCTACTGTACGAGTAAATGGCCTCCCATTTTCCCTATTAAATCACCTCATCCAAACATTGCACCAAGCCATCAGTCTTTCCCATAGGTTCAGTCTTTCGTTGAGATATTTTCTAGCGTTGAATTCTGTACACTCCCAGAGTCTCATCGCATGTGGTCCGTAACTTTCGTCATTCCACTCCTCGTCCGGCGGAAACGGCGAGGGATCAAAAACTATGCGCAGCGCATATAGTGAGCCATCCAAAACCTTATGCTTGACGTCGAATTGGTTCCTAAAGCGCCCGTGCTCAATTGTTATATGATACGTTTTTGCGCGAAATGCCCCTTCTTTTAGCCAATTTTCATTGACTTTCCCTTTGTACCAGATATCGTGTGGTCGTCGCTTTGTGAGGGTCATCTCGATGGTAAAGTGGCCGATTATCTTGGAATGCTCAATGGTCAGATCGAGATACGCAGAATTATGCGGTTTCCAGTCAAATTCGGCAAAAATCCAACAAGTGTACTCGGTAGAGCAAAACAGCTGCATGGTAAGGGTCAATTTGTGCGGGAAGGAGGCTATTTAATTGATGAACACACCTTTCCTGTTCCATCTTCGTGAAATGTAATCTCACTTGACCCGTCATTCCAAATCCATGGCTCTTCACAAAGAATGGAACGGACTGTGTCGGGCCGGGTCATTAGCTCCGCGTGGGAAGCTCCCCAGATTTTGGCTGTTGCAGTAATGATGTTCTGGTAAGGATATTTTACGGTTTTTTAGATATTCTCAAGGTGGTTGCGTCCGGGTGGTGGTGGACTCGTGGGATGCGTTGACGGGGACGTGGCAGCTGATGAGAGCAACAGTCCTCTCACTCCCCACGACGCTGAGGTTAAGGGCGGAAGATCAGGGTCCCGCTAGTCCGTAGTGGGAAGAGGCCAGAAACCACGATAAGGGGATGGTCTGGGTTTCCCTTGTGCCCCATTTAGTATGGGCGGTGCGTAAGCCAATCCCAATGGCAACTACATGGCCTGTCGATTGTAGTACCGTTGACCGGGAATTCAAGATATCTTAATGTCTCGATTGATTACCCCAGCGATTACAGTCCCTTGTCTGCACCCGCAACTCGTTGGTTGGCGTGCAGGCTTCTGTCGACACCACACCGGCATTCAACTAGGAGATGTCGTCTACCTCACACCGGCACCTGGACAATGGAAAGCTCCGGACAGATACGGGTATGGATTGAAGACTGGGCGAAGATTCATTGTCCATACCTTTGCTTACATTCATGAACTAGCAACTGTATTCTTTATGTAGAGCATAGCAAGTGGGATGTCGCCAATAAGGCCTGGATCCCGGAAACATACAATGGAAAGAAACTCTGGTATAATCCTCACAATATAGACTCCTACCTCAAAGCGTATCAGCACCAAATGCCAGATGAGACACTTTGAACTATTACTTATCTCAGGCGATGATGCTGTACTGCAATTAGGAATACCAAAGCACAAGCTGGGTAAAACGGGTCAGCTTGGTTTGTTAGCAACCTGCAAGGCGAAGGCGTCGGAGCTTCCTCGACACCATGTTCACTACAAATTACTGCCGAGTGTTGTGGGGACCGCACTGTAGGCAGTAAGCCTTTTCTTGAAGAAGGAGTATGAGCAGCCACTGAGTGTATGCCGCTAGAGACCCGGTGAGTAGTGCCGGGGTTCAGGTAACAGAAAGAATACAAGTAGAAAGCGTAACGTTTACAAAATCCATATAAGGCTAACTAGTACTGAATACTATTATGAATATAATAATGCTCTGTTATAGGAATATTATCAATATAATTTGTTTCATCATTGTTGGCTGCAGTTCGCCCTTTATAGATATATTCTTTGGCAAAACAGAGGTGAGAAGGAGTATCCATGATATGTTCGTTTTGGTATACACCTGATTAAAATCATTACATATTAATCAACTGATTTGAATGAAAACATTGAGATCTGAGGTTCGATCAGCTTAAGTTCGAACTTACTGATCTTATTATCCTTTCTCAAATCAACAGACCAATATGTATTTTCAAATATGTTTCTAGGTTTAGTAAAATCCCCTTTTTTCCCGCGGGGGAACCAAAAGGCTTGGCGGGATTCAAATAATTTGTCTCACAACCAGAGCGACCGACTCTCCTTCCTTAGATGCGACCGGCATGGTCCACCTGTTGCCCACCTGCTATCCACCCTGATTTCTCTCACATTTTCATATCTTCACACAAACAATGCCACCTGTCACCAGAGCGCAACCAAAACACGAATTTCCAAAATTCTTTCCAGAAGCTTCCCGCGACGCGTCAACTTTCGCGCTGAGGCAGCCGCATAGAACCGGGAAACATGCCAAGTTGGTGGATTGGATCGTATTGAACCCAGGCACAGGCGCGACACATCAAGATGCAGCCGACCCCATTACTAGACTCTTCCAAAATATTTTCAAGCAATCTGATTATCTTCGTCATCTAAGATTTCGACGGACGTACCCCGTGGAAGCACCACACACCGAATGGCTCATGCTGTGTTAGTCTCCCAAGTCACATTTCTGTCAAGCAAATTGGGTTATCCAAGAAAATAAAGATCTGACGTCGTTCCTAGCGTGGAGCTCTGCGGATATGCGCAACAAATTTATCAACTCAGACGAGTACCAGCGCCTTACCGAGACCCTTACCGCTTGGGCTTCCGAGCGATCCGTCCAAGTATCTATGATCGATCTCTCCCAGACACTTGGGGCAGCATTCCAAGACGGCGCGTTCCGGAACCAGTATGTTGGTGCAATAGAGTACTACGAGCTCATGGCCGTGTATTTTCCTGAGGATCTGGCGCGCTCACAGATTCAGGAGCTGAACCGCACCAATCCATACAACCTTGGAATTCTCATTGGCTCTGATGTGTACCCCTTGGCAGGGCTAACGGACTGGCAGCATGGATGGCTTGATCGACCGGTGCTCTTCCAAGGGCAACGTGCCCGGTGTCTAGTCTACTTGCTGCGGTGGGAGAATGCCGATCGCGAGCACGAGTATAAAAATTTCCACGTTAAGGTGAACAGGAACATTGTAGATTACTGGAAGAGATTTGCCACCACATTGAAGCAGAATGGGATGTTTGGCTACGAATCGCAACATGCATCATTACTTAGACAGTCGGTCGGATCGATGCTAGGTGACTAGAAGATGTTGAAGTTGTGAGAACCCATGGAAACGTAGTTAGCGATCGCGGAAAACAGGTTTATTGATAGATCGATACACAGAAATAATTTCCGGTCCCTTGTCGTGAACCCTTTCGCCCAGACGTTTATTACACTTGTTTACCTGGCGTTACGGTTTGTGTTATGACATCCAACGTTTCCGGTGCGGTACTTGTTTTGCGTGGTAGATAACCGGTGTAAACATCCAGAAATTCATGTGCCAATGCATCGGGAAAAGAACAAGACGCCCTTACGGAACGTATAAAGCCACTACCTGGCGTGTATGCTGGTTAAATAACTTACATTCTTCCGAATGGCAGAGAAAATTCGGAGATATAATGGGTAATATCTGGCATTATCTTGATCGAGTTCAAATCGCCTCATGAACTTGGGGTCGACGAGGCGGGCCTGGCAGATTCTGGCTTCGTCGCATCTGTCTGTGGTCACGTAAGAATGCGAGGTATCTACTCCAACAAGCATATATGACTATGATCCACTTATGGCGACGCATAAAATGACGGCTTAGAGTTCAAACGTCGGTCCTTTACTTTTTGTTGGGGAGGGGGTGTTTGGGATTTCCTGATTTCTGGGATTGATCAAGATGAAATCCTTATGTTTGCCGAAATATAACTGCCTTGATTTACTAATGGGGTTAACTAGGCTATTATGGGAAGAGAGGGAAAAAAGAGAGCAAGAGCAGTCAGCCAAGGGTTACATCTTCGAAGGATAACCCTCGTAGAAGCTTGCGCTAAAATACTCTCATTACAAGGCAGGTAAAATACGGTATCGAAAATAGACTATCTGATACAATTAAACGATACACCATGCATCCTACTCCATCTGTGACCGGGTGCTTGGCGACAATGTGCAATCCGGTAATCTTAAGCTCATATAGTGCCTCTTTCTATGTCATATGACACCTTGAATTACCATTAGAAACCTCATGTAAATCCTAAACCTAGAGTATATCTTCATTGTTTATGGAAAGGAGAGAACTAGATATTTACATACGAAAGCACGTGTATACCTGTACGTAAGCTTAGTCTTGTGTGTTACATGGATAATATATAGAGAAAAGATAACTTTTATATAGAGAGATAAGATTACACGACTGTTATAATACTATTATCATAAGACATTACAACATATGGCGTATTCCTTGCGTGAATCGGACCTTCTACATGATAAGTCGCTGTTCCAGACACAGGTAAGATAGTTTTCAGCAGCTTTTACTTAAGCTATTCGCACCTATTGCTCGAACAGCTCTGGAGACGGGTAAAAAAGTACTGAATAGCATTAGAAACGACCACCAGTATTATTCACCCACGGACCTCTACCTATGCTTATCGAAGAAGGCGTAAGGCGCTTGTGCAGTACGCAACGTTACATTATGACCGATTTCTGTGTAGAACAGGATGCTGCAAAGCAGTGTTTGACTATGTAGCCATGCCACTCACCGACTCACCGACTCAACATCTTCTCCATCTCATTTCTCCAGAGACCACCATACCTCAATTGTATCACTAGGCCAGCACTCGCACAAATCTGCGCTGCAACACATATTGTGAAAGCCACTCCGCATCCGACATTATTCACCATGGGCATGACAAAACTCGAGCCCCCAGCAGCCAGGCAGCAACGTGCCATATTCAAACTTGCGCTTGCAGCAGCACTACTATCATAGAATACATCCACTAGATAGGTTGTTACTATCGATTGGTTGGATACAGCTGTCCATCCAGTTATAAACGATGAGATAATGGGAATGGAGATGTGGACATGGGACGAATATTGAACCGTCCAGCCGAATAGCATGACTGAGAGACATTGTAGACCAGCAAATATAGGAACCAGACGAAGACGGGCTCGTTCAAGTGGAAAAACCTTCTCTTCTCCTGAGAGTGTTGGTTCTGCCAGATGTCGTTCTTTGATACGGCGATAATCCTTGTCGAGGATCCTACCCGTGATGAGGGTTCCAACCATAGATCCTGCACCATTGGCGATGAAGGTTAATCCGGATTGAATTTCTGTCAAACCATAATGTTCCTTGAAAAGGGTTGCCATAGCCGTGATCGTCATTTGCCAGACGGCGAAGTATACAGCAAAGAAAAGTACCAGCGGAGCTGCTTGTTTGCTGATCAAGATGCGGATGGGTCCTAAAAGGTCAGTTCGTTTCTTGGGGGCCAGCTGGTTATCTGCTGCAGTTTCGCTCCAATTTGTTTTGGTGAAGCGCTGGTAGAGTGTAAGGGGATAACTTCCGATCCTTGACGAGGGAAGTTGAGCACCATTTCCCACGATGGACCTCAACGTCTCAGGAACAAAGAGAGCGATCATGGTAAGCAACACCCCGCTGTAAACAGTGAGAAACCAGAATATAGTCCTCCATCCAAGCGACCCTGCAAGTGCCCCTCCTATAACAGGCCCAATTGTAATGGAAATCAACATCATTCCTTGAAAGAATCCCATGAACCCCCCACGATCTTCTCTGGTAGTAAAGTCCCCAATCACGCCTGATCCAATAGCAACCGTACTAGCAGATCCAGTACTCTGCAAGCATCGGAAAACGACAAGCATGGCATAGTTCCTGGTCTCTGCGAGGCCGATACATGCACAGACTGCTACGAAGAGGGTACCGATGTATGCTGTTCGGCGACCTTTAACGTCTGAAATGGGTCCCCAGAGACTAGGCGCTATGCCTTGGAAGATAAGATAGGCGGTAATCGAAAGGTTGACGAGCTCAACAGAGACATTCAAACCCTGGGCAATGGAGGGCACCGCAGGGAAATAAATATTTGATGCCAAGGTTGAGACTGATTTTATTAGAGGTGTCTGCAGTATTGTCATCTGCATGGATAGTGACTTACATGTAGCAGCGGTGGACACAAGTGCGGCTAACAAACGCTTCTGGGATCTATCAAAGATGGTATGCGGGGGCGCACGCCTGTCAAAACTCACTGCATCAGCAGTCGACATATCGCTGTGGTTGGCTGACATGGTGTGTGGATAATGTTAGTCCCTATCACCTTACAAAGGAACCCCATGCCTTTATCACACAGGAGAATCGTGCACCCCCTTCAATCGTATCCTCGTTGACTCGGAGTTGCCGACTCAGCTGAGATTGTTGATAGACGTGGTATTTCCAAAATAGGTTAGGATATGTATATATGGTGACACGACAGGAATTATTAGTCGTTCAGGTATTTCAATTTGGATGAAAGGTAACCAATTACTGCAAATATGGAGCTTTGCCACCGGCTTGCACGGCAATTCTCATCACAAACCGGGATTTGAACCTGAATCGAGTTAGCATCCTAGGATATATTTGCTTTTGTTATCGGATCTGGGCAAGATAAGCGACATGATCTCGAGCGTGATAATGCACGAGATCGTGACGAGTGACGAAAGTATGTTACACAGCATGAAGGATCTATCTGACGACCACCTGTTGTCGGAATGGGTAAAGTTGTCGTTGATTGGAAGGGAGAGCTATGGACGGTTTAATGTATTATGCTACAGCAGTACAGCACCGTGGCGTTCCCTGTTTATGGTTCACTGAATCGTACCTTCTTAGTTTCATGTGAACCAACCGGAGAATGCTCATAGTAATACTGACGGCTTTCTTGGCAATGCTTCATATATAAATAACATGATTCGTGCCACCATTACCTTTCCGCCCTCCAACAACCTAGCCTACTTGTGTCTTCATATGAAAGGCGACTGGCTATTCATCCCGACACCCTGTCCAGCAGACAAATAGTGCTATTTGCTCTACACAGGCGATATTCAACCCTACCGAACAGGACAAAATGTATATCTAGTCCGAGTTCTCCCCCTACTGCAGAGCCTACTAGCTAATACAGACTGTACTTCCCAGGCTACCTACACCATCGGACAAATATTATGCTTCTCCTCGGCCACATGTATACAATAGGAACTGGCCTACTCAGACTTTGACTCAAGCTCCCCGATGGCTTTCAACCGACCTCAGAGATGGCAACCAGGCATTAGTCCAGGTAACTTACTCCACATATACCGCTATCTCAATCTGCTAACTAAAAAAGCCAATGAATGGTGATGACAAACTACGCTATTTCCAAACCCTAGTCAAGCTGGGATATAAAGAGATCGAGGTCTCTTATCCCTCTGCCTCACAAACCGAGTTCAATTTCACCCGAGACCTCATAAGTACCCCTGGTACTGTGCCTGATGACACGTGGATCCAAGTCATGGCGCCTTGTCGCGAGGAACTTATACGAAGGACGATTGAGGCTGTTCGGGGTGCAAGGAAAGTCATTTTGCACATCCACCTCTCTACGTCTGATCTTTTCCGCGAAGTCGTCTTCAAAATGACAAAGGGGGACATAATAGACCTCGCTGTTCGGTGTGTAATGAAGATTCGTGAACTCACGAAAGAGTCCTCGGATGCTGAGATGCACAAAACTGAATGGACGATTGAGTTTACACTGGAGAACTTTCAAGATACATCCGTGGAATACGCAATTGAAATTTGCGAAGCTGTGAAATTAGCCTGGGGACCCACCACTGAGAACAAAATCATCTTCAATCTTCCATCGACTGTCGAAGCAACAATGCCAAACGTGTTCGCCGACCAGATCGAGCTCTTCTGCCGCGGTATCTCCGAGCGAGAAAAGGTCTGCGTATCAGCTCATCCCCACAATGACCGAGGATGCGGCGTGGCAGCAGCCGAGATGGCTCAGTTGGCTGGTGCAGACCGAGTTGAAGGATGTCTATTCGGGAATGGCGAACGCACTGGAAATGTCGATCTCGTCACGTTGGCTCTCAATTTATATACTCACGGTGTTTCACCCAGAGTTAACCTGAGCAATTTGAACGAGGTTGTCGCTATGGTGGAGGAGTGCACAAAGATCGCCGTCCATCCTAGAGCACCCTATGCAGGGAAATATGTATTTTGCACATTTACCGGTACACACCAGGATGCCATACGAAAGGGATATAACAAACTCAAAGAAAGTGAGAGACTTGGAGCTACACGGGCGTCCAAGTGGAAAATGCCATATCTCCCCATGGATCCAGTTGATCTGGGAAGGCAAAACGAAGCTATTGTGAGGGTGAACTCTCAAAGTGGCAAAGGCGGCGTTGCCTGGCTTCTCAAAGAGAGTCTTAATATTGATATGCCGCGAGATTTGGAAATTGAATTTACGCAGGTTGTGAAAGCACATGCGAATCTCAGTGGCTTTGAGGTTACCCGGGAGACTATATGTCGCTTGTTCCGGAAACACTATATGCATGTTGAATCTGAACGAGTCCGGCTGCTGAATTGCAGAGCCAGCCAGGCCAAAGGAAATGGGGATGCTACTTACGTCCAACTGAAGATTTCAGTACAGGGTTCAGACCGTGAACTTGAAGCAACTGGAGGTGAACTATTACCTACCATACTTGATGCCCTTAGGTCAGTCGGTTACGACTACGAGGTACTAGACAACCAACTGCAACATATAGCCAGCCAGGATACGATGACGTCTTTTATCAGACTGGGTACAGCTGGAAACATCGCTTCATGGGGCGTGGGCATGCATAAGAACACAGATTGGGCTGTCTCACAAGCAGTAAGTCAAGCAGATGTGGAGGACTGACCACCACGTTAACAGATCTATAGATATTTGTGGCAGGCCAAAAGATAATGGCAAGCCAACTCAACGATAATTTGTTCAATTAGACGCTGTCTATGATGCGTGTTATGGCGACCAATTGGGGCACCAGTCTGCGGTTGAGCAACTAAATTGGTGATGCACTTGAGCGTATTTACTCTGTTTATACTCTTGTCTAGTTAAGCAATCGAGTACCGCTGCGGATAGTATTGTGTCAGTCGGTAGTGGAATATATATTGATGTATTGACTACTACTAACCAATGGATTCTGACGAGGAGACACAGAAAGGTAGTATATTAGGTTACTTGTCCAGTTCATAGTCTCATAGCCTTCAGTCCCCCTAGCACGCGAGCAAGGAAGACAGTAGCTCACTTCGCCGCTCCAGATGGAACCCGTTATGAATCAAGAGCTCTGGTTTATGCAGAGGTTACCTCCACCCTGTTTATAATAGGATCAGTAGAAAATATCACTTTGTTACTAGCTTTGGTTCAGCCGGCATTTAGGCTACCGGGACCTATAGAGATTACGTTATCCTGCGCCTGCATTTCGAGGCGGAAACAGAATTAAATCCCATCCCCAATCACAACATCCTTGATATTATGACCGCGCTAGTACAGCCCGGGAATAACATGCCATGGTTGGTTCATACAATATAGCCCCCAGGCAAACAAAGGTTGTACATGTGGTGATCATGCTGTATATACTAATAGCTATAGTAGGGTGTTTATCGCAACCCGGGGCTTAAATGGTACAATTAACTGAAGTAAGGATCGTGAGTACCATACCAGTCTTAGCACTGATCGGATGCTTGACAGTATAGAAGCTAGGAAGTAACGAAAAGTTGGACAACTGCAGTAAAGCTCCAGTAATGAATTATAAGAGGCACTACTGCCACACCACCTGACTCCCCTCATGCCACAACCTGCCGCCTACCTTAGCAGGTAGAGTACCGTCCCCATAAGGTAAGTCGTGATTTCTAAAGAGGGCATAAGGCAACCCCGTTCAACTTTAGTCCACATTATACCTGGAGTATTTACTTTTAGTCAGGCATTATTCCTACAAATAGGACAGTACAGTTCTGCCGGCTTCAACACATGGGCCTGGACAGTGCACCCTACCTTCTAACGTCAGTCAATCGATGGTCTGGCGGTATTATCACCAAAAATTATATTCCATTCTTCATTGAAGTTTAAGGTTGGTTCGCATGGTGATAGCTTTCCGTGTAGGAATATAATTCTGGATAATATTGCATTGTGAAAGAATTCTTACTTCATTCCTCAGCCCCCTACATACCCATAGAATTCTATATCAGAGGATCTATAGTGGATTTATATCATATTCATTACCTAGATCCGCTAAAGACAGTCTAGGAAATGGATTGCTGTTGGGGACTGTTACAGCACGATAGTATCAAGGTTATCAAAACTGCCAAGATATGGAGAGATCCATTAACCACTTGGAATCAGATAGAATTGACACAGACAAGTAATTTAGACCAGAGTGAAGAAATCGTATCGTCGAGATTTGCTGCTACCATTTACGATTGGCCCCCCTTCATATAACCGATCGATCAAATGAAGTCCTTAAATCAGGCTAAATCCCAGGTCGCCTGGATATGCATCGAAGAAATCCCGGCAAATGATGCTTTGCAAATTTATCAACACATCCAACCGGCATAGGCGATCAACTAATTGACATCCATCTGAATAAGCCTGATTGGTATGTCAAAGTTCTGTCGGCAATAATGTACCATTTACACTGCCGAACGCCGACTTTTGTCCAATATAAAGGTCACTAGCAGTATTTCGGTGGTAAAAAGTGGCTGTTGTTGGGTGTGGCTGATTAGATGAGAACTGGCTCAGGCTTTGCAGGCCAATACCGCAGCAAGGCAGCCTGGCTACTTCTGGCTGCCTACTCGAATATTCTAGTACATAGACATGAAGGCTGTGCGAAACTGGCCTTCATAGGGAATGCCGATTTATATCCGGTACCCCATCTTGACCAATAACTTGAATTCAAAATCAAATGGGAGCCTCCGGGTTTCTAGGTTGTTACGTGTACAGGTTATTATCTTTTTAATCGGCAGCGGATATGGTGAGGGGCTAAAGTTTGGATAAATAACCGAGGGACAGATAGTGTTGAGGTGTTGAGTGAATCTTAGGACCTACATTGATCCGGCCCAGCCGGCAGGAGCGCCTTCTACTTCGCCATCCTACCCTGCTTGCTCGCATGTTCCTAGTTGTTTACAACCTCAATCCAATCATTCTAACCGACCCTTCCTTTGCTGTATAAGCCTTAGTTCCTCCTTACGGAAGTATACATACGCTTTCAATAGGGAGGGTGCGTAACAGAAACATTACCTTGGTTCGGCTTACAGAAAAGCCTTAATAGGTCGTTCAGATTCCACATTGTTAATCTTAGTAATCGATGTGGCAGTAGCTTCCATAAGCCAAGGCTATCCGAAGTCTGGGCTCTGGACCCTGATCTAATGGTTGGGGTCTCACCGTGAATAGCTAGACAAAGTTTCTCTTAATTGTCTATTTTTGGAGGTGTAACTGCTACTGTTTAAGAGCGGCACATGTACTCCATGACGATCGGCCCTCCGAAGGCTCACTGGACATTAGTACTGTACTATAATAGAACCCTTCCTCGGGTAACATGTGACACGCATTTGGACACTAAGGTTTTCACTTCAATCACTTAGTTACATAATGCCAAGCGTACTATTTTAGACCAGTTTCAGACATGCTAGCTCTCGTCCTTCTAGCTACGTGCCGTGTCTCGAAGAAGACAACTATGCGGTACGCCGATCCTTGTGGGACTAAGAATAATAGCGAAGTTATTGTCTCGTGCGTTGTAAAGCGCCGATAAAGTCATCGTAATATTGACAATCTGATAGTCGGACTTCAACTTTCATGACTTGGAATTTGCAACCATGCCGACAATAGACATGAAGAAGGATGCAAATTTTGGCCTACAAGCCTCAGTGCCCACGGTATATTTCGGATATAGAGACGATCATTATCGTCCCTGACATGCCGTAAATGGCGTCCAGTAGGGACTACGCCGGCCATCTGGACTTGTGTTTCAGGCTATGCTGCATTTTCCAATGTTGTCAATGCCACCGTTTCTAATTATTGTTTCCACTATTCAGAGGCGGTGGGCATTTGCGGAGTGTAATATCTACTCCCATAAGCACGCTTGTTACTTTCACCACTGCTGTGGTGGCCTTTCGGTCCAAATGAACTGTGTCATTAGTGATTACAAAGTGGTTTTACGATTTTGGGCAAGTGCTAGGAGGACCAGAATCACTTTGGAAGCTGGGGGTGTATGTGACATCATGTTACTCATTTTGGCCTTGGGCTTGCTCCTAGTGGCTGAGGTTATGGGACTGTCCTGCCTTCGCCCCGAGTGTTTGGTGTAGAGAAAGACGATTGATGTCTTATTTAGTATAAGCCATACAAGCTACTCAGCATGCAAAGAAAAGAGGAAGAAAGCAAGAAGTAAGATACTATGTGAAATTGGAGACAGGGGGACTAGTCTCTTGCTTCGGGCACGGCCCGGTTTATACTTTTATCAACTACGACAACCGGGCACAACTGGAGTTCTTGTTGATTTTTTAAGTGGCAGACCAGCAACCGTATCATGAGATAATATTCCCAAATTAGAATGTATCTAGTTATACAGATGCAAGGGGTTTGAATACAAATGTTCTTCTTTGTCCCTCAAACACTCAATTTTATAGGCGGGTGCCAATTTGGGATTGAGACATTGTTGTGCTGTAAATACTGACACATTTACCGGTATCTTGCTTCTTTGAGAGAATCTTGGCTGCCAGCACTATAGCCTCCCTCGCCGGGGTATTGAGACAGCTGTATAGCCTGTCAAAGTTAGAAAACTGAGACGCAAACATAGCTACCTATAGACTATGTATGTTTACATCGATTTGCCTCGTAGCTGGC
Organism: Aspergillus sp. AS01; assembly: GCA_036986335.1. NCBI lineage: Eukaryota > Fungi > Ascomycota > Eurotiomycetes > Eurotiales > Aspergillaceae > Aspergillus > Aspergillus sp. AS01. The sequence continues at coordinate 34,732 of BTWD01000112.1, read as the reverse complement.
CAGCGTGATACTCAAAAAGATATTTTATATTCTGCCTATCATATCCCTTCCAGTTTATCCAGATTAATAAAGGCCAATGTCTAAGCCGCTTGATCTGGCCTTTACCTTAACAATTTTTACTATGCCTTAACAATCAGACTACATTAGATGGTTATAGTATTCCCATCTGGAAATATATAAACATTCGAATTGCTTGGGGGTCCACCGGTGGGTCCCGAAGACACCATACCGATGCACGAGTTTGGACCCTTACTTAAAGGCCATTTTCTACTCGTTCCACTATAAAACACTCGAACATCCATGGTGGTGTCGATATCGGCAGTAGTCTTTGCCGAAACGTTGAGGGTTACAGTGATCTGCGTCGGACATACTTCGGGGAATCTACGGCAGAATATCAAAGTCTTCGGAATATCCATAATTGAAAAGAACAGAAGCTCCGGGCTAGTTTAATAGATGAGCTCCGGTGTATTGAATCCGGAGGTGTACAGGAGTAGGCGTCATACCGACCCTCTAGTAGGGTCAGTCGCGCGCAACTCCGCACATGAAACAAGCTGATTTCGGGACCCCATTGTTACATCTCTCGGCAAAAGCTGGAGATGTGCTTGCCGAGTATACTTAGAAGCCATGCCACCATACGACATAATCTCAGGCAATATGAGATGATCGTCGGATGCTTCTTGTTTTTATCCTAAATTGGTCTTTCAGTGGTTTATTTAAGGGATATATGCCCTCACAAACCCTCAATCAACTGGCTTCTCACGCTACTCGTTGACCCATTTTCAACCAGCTTCAGGCGCATGTATTTCAAGATGAAGCAATTCTCCGCAAAATACGCCATCGCTGTTGTGGTGACCGCAGGGAACGCCCTAGCAGCCTCTACGCAGGGCATCTCCGAAGACCTCTACAGCCGTTTAGTCGAAATGGCCACTATCTCCCAAGCTGCCTACGCCGACCTGTGCAACATTCCGTCGACTATTATCAAGGGAGAGAAGATTTACAACTCTCAAACTGACATCAACGGATGGATCCTCCGCGACGACAGCAGTAAAGAAATCATCACTGTCTTCCGCGGTACTGGCAGTGATACGAATCTACAACTCGATACTAACTATACCCTCACCCCTTTCGACACCCTACCCCAATGTAACGGTTGTGAAGTACACGGTGGATATTATATTGGATGGATCTCTGTCCAGGACCAAGTCGAGTCACTTGTCCAACAGCAGGTTAGCCAGTATCCGGACTATGCGCTGACTGTGACGGGCCACAGGTATGCCCTGGTGACCTCTTCCAATTAAGTGTATAATACTCACTAACTCTACGATAGTCTCGGAGCGTCCCTGGCAACACTCACTGCCGCCCAGCTGTCTGCGACATACGACAACATCCGCCTGTACACCTTCGGCGAACCGCGCAGCGGCAATCAGGCCTTCGCGTCGTACATGAACGATGCCTTCCAAGCCTCGAGCCCAGATACGACGCAGTATTTCCGGGTCACTCATGCAAACGACGGCATCCCAAACTTGCCTCCGGCTGAGCAGGGGTACGCCCATGGCGGTGTAGAGTACTGGAGCGTTGATCCTTACAGCGCCCAGAACACATTTGTCTGCACTGGGGGTAAAGTGCAGTGCTGTGAAGCCCAGGGCGGACAGGGTGTAAATAATGCGCACACGACTTATTTTGGGATGACGAGCGGAGCCTGTACATGGTGATCAGTCAATTCAGCCTCTCCGACTGTACCAGGAAAGATGGATGTCCTGGAGAGGGAATGCATGTACGTATATCCGAAGCACACTTTTTCGGTAAATCAGGAGATGTAATAAGTTCCTTCCATGAATAGATACGGTTACCCTCACCATATCCCATGAGGTTGCCCCTTTCTCTTTGGATTGTAATTATACGTCTATAGTAAATGACAGATATCCCTAAACACCTTATCCTCTTAAACCCATCATAGACTGTGTTACCCGATAGACCCCTCAAATGATGAGCGAAATGTATCATTCCCGTTTCAGTCCAGCTCTTTCAGCCTAGCACAGTCAGAACACACCAATCCCATTTCATGGTAGTACTAAATATGAATACAGCCTAAATCCATCGCTATATGATCCCATAAAGAAGCAACAACCTTTCAGATCTCGTTTGCGCTGCGAAAAGCTAGCTCTACCATGGTCTCAATCATGAGTGGAGCGTTTAGTCTCGTTTAAGTCTAGCTATCACATAAGGACAAAACATGTATATGGGGTTAAATATAGAGAGGTAGGTTCCCGGGCTTCTTCACCGTCTCGAGGAGTTGACTACACGTCGCGTCCATGTCATAAGCCGGTATATCTCGACGTTGTCGTGATCGCGACCCAGATCCCTGTTCATACCGTTGAGAAGGCCTTATATTCGAATTTCCAATTTCAGTTTTACGAAGATATGCCGATGGTGGAGGGTTAGTAAACCAATTATGATCGTGTGCAGCATGAGATGAGACCGTGGCCAATCCTGTTCAAATGCCAAGACCCGCCTCCTACCACATGTAAGGAATCCGTCGGCGGCACGTGGAATTGTGTAAATGCCGAGATCATAAAAGCGGTCACACTTCCACGTCGGTACTGGATGGGTTGCTCGGGGCCATGATGCGTTTTCCATTGCGAGGGTCGTTCGTGTTACTGCGATGCAGATTCTGTGGGCAAGGCCCAGGGCTCTGTTCTTAGGTGGGAGGCACCCCATATTAATTTTATTTCGTCACACTGACTACTCTAAATTCGGAGATATACCTTCACTCTGCGAGCCCTGGACGTAAAGAATCTTCGGCAGGACTTCGTGTAGCATGCCTAGACTCTTTCGTGCCTAACCCTCGCAAATAATCCTATCAAATTAAGCGGAGTAGAACGGCCATGATTGCCTTGACGAAGCCCCTTCAGATTACCCGTTACCCATTCTCTGCAGAAATTTGCCTCTCCTATTAGTTACTTGTGTCTTGCAGTTTCCCGTACTGACTACCTGCGACCCTTATTATGCCCGCTCTCCCCGGCTGCTTGGACTGTCTGCTCCTCAGAGCGGAAACCACGCGGCAAGCGAAAGGTGGATCTGTTAACTGGAAAATCAGTATGTTATAGTGAGCTAGGGCCTGATCCGCTGGGTCCCTTAAAGCCATGTAATCGTAGCATTTTGTTTCCTACGAAGCAACCATCTCAGATCTTCCCAAAGTCTCTTTTTTCCACAAGAGAGAGCCAGCTTTGGATCATCATATCTAAGGTTAAATCCTAAGTGAAAGCTCAGAGCTCCTGGAAAACTTTTTTCTTTTACTTCTGCGTACCCTGTCAAGACATTCCGTTCGTTTAGACATTTTGCCAGACACAGTTGTTAAACACCCCTATCTGTATTCTCGAGGGTCTTCTTCGTTGAAAGGTAGTAAGGTGCGCAAGATGTTTACCAAGACAATAATGCATCATTTCAGAGTCTGCAGCTGAAGGCTTGATAAAATCAAACAGAAATAATGTAAATATGACCCACGCCCTCACCTCGTCACCGAGGGACTCTGGTATTGTATCTTTTAGCCATAATTATGAGTCCTGCCACTGCAGAAAAGCATGCGACCGCCCCAAATATGAGCCCTAGTCCGGCCTGATCCGCGATATAATTCAGCGCCCTGCCGTCCACCCCTTGCCAGGACCGTCCTGCAGCATGTTGTACCACCGAGCCAATGAACCCGTTGTTCAGCAGCCCTATATCGAGTCGAGGGGTGCTGTAAAGCCATGCGTATTGTCTAAACGCTGCCGTTACCATGATCGGGCCCGTGGACCAGAAAACCTGCAGGTACGGGAGGAGTATACCTCGTGATGCAAGCCTGCTACTCCGCCGCTTGGCCTCGTGGAGGGCCCATTCCAGGAATGGATATCGAGGCCTGGCCATGAAGAAATGGTTGCTGAGGCCGAGTGTGCCCGCTGTTGGGGAGAAGATGGCTTGAAATCGGAGTCCCTGGAGGCATCGAATACGCTCAGCTGACTTGGGGTTTACGTCCAGGTCGGAATAGATGCCACCCTCGGAGTGGACGATGAGCAGTCTCGCAATATCAGCACGCTGAATATCGTGAGGGTATCCTTCGTATGTTGACAGCATCCAAGTGTAATCTGCTTTGATGAGCTTAAGGACATCATCATCTGTCCATAGCTTAACTGTGTAGTTGGAGGGCTCGAGCATAGCCTTCCACGATTCACAAGACGCGGTGATGGTGGTGGAATAGTCACTGGTATCGGTTGTTTTCCACAATTGATGGATAATGTTTGGTATCGCTGGATCGAGGGGATAACGAGCGTTATGGACATCTTCGAGTGCATTAGGCGAACATGCGTCCACTATCTGTATAGACTCTGTCAAGTGTCCGGCGAGAGCGAAGTCATCAGTACAGATGAATTGAAAAATAACAAAGATAATAACAGAGAAAATCACTGCGACACCAAGCTGTCTCGGCCTTCCAAAGAAAACTGCCATAATGCTCCTTTTTGCAAAGCCTCGCACTTTGACGGTAGTGTGCCTTCGAATGAAGAATGAATGTAGAAGGCAAAGCTTACATTACCTCTGGGTGACAGAAAGACAGTACCTACTGAGATTGCTCCAATATTGGTCCACGTTTGATGCGCATCACTGGCCAGGAAATCGGAATCAAAGAAACGTCCGAGTTTCATGAGTACCAGTCTACGTTCATGTTGATCATGGCCTGTTTCTATCGCGTGGGTTTGCTAGGGGTGTGAAAACCACACCAGTGAGTAGCTTTCGCACCAAGGATCGCTCAGGATCGTAGTGGCTCAAGAACATTGGAAAATATATTCATCTGAGACAAGCAGTAGGCATAACATTCTTCTCTATCCTATTCGTCTTTCTGGTTGGGTATAAGGGCCATCAAAACCATTGTGCTAGATGATTGGTTTTGATTTGATACCCCAAAATTTCTCGGTCAATCCACCTTCCCAACCAAGACCAGCGCCTATCAGAGTGACTGAGATTTGTCCCTTTCGTTGACAGGAAGGGTTTGACAGACTGAATTAGGACGCTCACAGATGCTCAAGTAGTAGACGACAAACCAGATTTCTTGTCTATGTATTTCAACTTTACGTGAATCATTTGAAATTGCTGGCAATCCTTCTGCGAGCATTCGTAACTACATACTATTCATTTCTAAGATACCATCATGGAGGCACACCTTCTTTATTGACAGCAAATAAGGAGATTTCTGTCTTTTTGTGCCGCAAACATGCCAGTCTGACTCATCCGCGGCCCCACGGCGTGGTACGTTTATAGACTCTCGAGTGTCCAGGCTCGTGTTAAGTGCAAGTAAAGTAAGACATTTTACGCCTGTAAATGCCTTGTTTTAACGACGATATCGAGCTTATCCTGCCTACGAGTCCCTGCAGAGCTGACATGGCGTAACTGAGGTCGCCGATCAAATGCTACATAGTTATGTATCCGCAGTAGTAAGAAGACAGTCTTTACTGCAACCTAGAAGAATGTAAATGAAGCAACCTACTATCTTCTATTTACTGATTGTGCGGTCTATTAATCATCCAACTGCGTCTGTAACTCTGACCACTGTTGTGATTCATTCGACCCAGATCGGAAACCTTGCTAACCTGGGGAGACAAACATGTTGTTTCTGTGTGAAACCCCCCACTACGGTCCACTTTACTCGCTGGCCCCGCATTTTCTCTGCGCCTTCTGAAAACATGCGTTAGCTAATAACCGGTGATCAACTAACCGTAGTTATTGAATACAACGTCCTGAGCTCGAAGAATGTGTTCCTTGGCTACTGAACCCGTACAAAGACAAAGGATGGTTGCCCTTCAACTTACGGATGTAGCTTCATGATGTATAAGCTGTCATCGTAGGTACTCCACGTGATGATTGTATCTCGTTACTTTAATTGATATCCAGTCAAAACCCCAGATATACGGGTTGGGACTGGCTTATATATTCCAATTATCGAGGTTTTCGACACGGCCTTGTCCCTTTTCTTACAGTAGAAAATACTGACTGAAGCCTTAGACGAGTGTTTTTCGGTGCTCTAAGTGTCATGGATGAACCATGCGGTAACTTTGGGAAACAATTAATTCTTAGATTGTTTTACACTCCCCTGATAAAGTCAGAAGGAGGCTAAGTATGGAAGGTGGAAGATTTATCCTCTCCAGATCTCCAGATCTTAGCAGCTGATGAAGTTAAAAATCAGTACTGTAACCATGCCACAGGTAGCCAATATACTAAGAGCTCAATGTTTGGGGAAGGACCGGGCAGTCACATTTAATCAGCTAGTTTGAGTCGTGATGGATGATAGCATCCTCAATGCCATACAGAAGAATGTTAGTGAATATGAAGCTGAAATTGTGCCTAATAACGGACACACTTAGTAAATGCCCGCTCCAATGGAATCCGATTCAAAGAACGGGACCGCCTTTGAATCTAGGGTTAAATATATAATCACCGGGCTGAGATCGGAAGATCTTACTATTATCCTGGCTAGTGAAACATCTTGTCTTCGACAAAAGTTCATACTGCATCTTGCATTCTACCAATGTCTGAAGATATGATCATACCTATCAAAATATCTATTCCCGAGACTGTAATCCTCCGGCGAAAATATATGTCAATGGGTGAAGCCTGTCTGCTGTTCCAAAGTTCTTGTTGCGGTGGAACCTCGGAGGAACTCAAAAGTCCCCACCCTGATAGGGCCGTCCCTTCTCACAAGGCGGGGAGTGTTGGTCCACTTAATGGAGTATCAACTCCAGTGCTATATTTATACCCCTTGATTGAGGTTTGATGTTCGGCCCAATAGCTAGTCCTGTCTACACAGCCACTGCGGAGTCTCCAGGTATGTGGAATGCACTGCACTTCCGAATTGAACACCCGCAATATACCCTCTTGTCAATTACAATTAGGGATAATCATGGTATTAGCATTCATCACAACCATGCTGAATGTATAAGACTCTAATCTTTCAATATATAAAATATAAACAGGTCTCTATAGAATGAATTTAAATTTTTTATTTCATATTGCTAATCAAAATTCAACAGAATGACAGATTAAAGAACTAGATATAGGAAATTTCTAAACAATATGAATTTTGTTGATATCTATATAAGAATTATATAAATATAATGAAAAACTGAATTAGTTTTGTAAGTACAATACAAGTCTATATTTACTTTTTCCTAAGTGGGGTCTAGGTCTGATCATGTGACTTATTCCTAAAATGGGTTGCCTGGTCAGATGAGAAATTAGCGTTGGCCAGGTAAGCTGCGACGCTGCGTCCTGTCATTTTCCCGCGCTGGACAGGCAGGGTATTTACATCTAGCGTCTAGAACTCTGTTTAATTGCCCATGACAGTGCATTCTTTGTCTGTAGTGATGGACAAGGCATACCTTCCGCATTGGGGCCAGTTACCCGTCGAGCAGTACTTGATCGTGAGTGTTTTGCGCCACTATTGTTGTTTAACCAGGTAATAGAAGGCCGAGAGTGGCTAATATCTTGTGTTGAAGAAACACTGGGATCACTCCTCATCTGAGCCCACTGGAGACCAGCGCCTCCGACTGATCCAACGGTTCTTAGATCTAGATGAGATTCCGGGGGAACTGGACCCTATTTTCATGCCTCGGAGACTTACGAAACACCGTCACGTTATCCTACGGCCCATGAGATTGACACTATCCTCCGCCCCTGGCGCTCTGACAATCTGCGGAAGAAAGCGTGGAGGATTTGGGGGAGTGATAACAATCAGTTGATTTTATTGCGTACTCACTATAATGCCGATGACAACGACAAGATCACCGAATTAGTAGGGTCCGATGAGCTCGACGAGGAGGATATAGCCTGGTGGGCCCTTCTTGATAATCCCGAACTCTTTAATTTTGGCGACCAGTGGTGGCGAGTTTTCGATATCTTGCCAGAGTTAGCCGGCCCTTTAAATGGTTATAGCCGCCTGCCGAACCCAGAACATATCTCACGGGATAGACAGACTTTCAAGAATAAACTCCCGACCCTCAAACAGAGTGACGAATGGAGGGCGGATGGTGATAAGTATATTGAACGAGAGAGCGCATTCCTTCGGCGAACAGCTTCAAAGGGCTACTTTGCTATTGCGGATCAGGAAGCGTTTGAAACGGACATGCTACGGTTAATCTATCACGACGGGAAGACGAATATTGTACGAGAGACCCGGATAGAATTCAGTGAGCAGACATTTGCTGATGTTGCTGTTGAATGGGCAGAGTTGTCGCTTCCTTCTCAATTATGGGAGGTCGGTATTACTGGTGAGAAGTATGGAGTGAATGGGGAGCTAGGAAGGGAATTATATCACATAGTTGAGGCTGATCTGGAATGAGGATAGGTATCAATATGTCCCACGGCCATGTGAGTATTATTAGCGCTAATATGATGGCAGGTTGGAATCAACGTGCAAATTCTCCCGGACCCCGGCTAGGATGCGTATTGACGGGTCATAATACGTCTGGTAAATTCGCACCCTCCAGAACAGTTTACGGTGACCTCTTTGTATATATATAGTGTACCAATCATGTTAAAAGATCTCACAACATATGGTATCAATTTGTAGCCCAGGAATAGAGAATGTGGGGAGTTTCAGGTGTCTGTTGAGATAATTGTGCACGAAGTGGATGAGTTTTAGTGTGTCAGCAGGACCTCCCGAGACTCTTGAACACTAATTGAACATCAGCTGTTGTCCCAAGGCACTCTCAACTGTGGGTTTCTTGGATAGTCCACCAGGCACACTCTTTAATGCCCCCCTGACAATCAGGACAAGAGATGTTCAATGATTCGACAATAAGGCATGATCAGAGAGTCTCGCTTTTTGATCGATACTTTATCTACTACCCAGGGCTGTTTTGACATGAGCGGCCTTTGTTTATTAATTATGCTGCCGAATCTTTGGCTTCTGTTTTTAGCAGAAAGCTCTCTGTAGTCCTCAGGGCACAGATACTATGATTTATGCGATTCTCGTGAGCGCCCAAGTCATGCTCTAGCATAGAATATATGTTAGATCCTGCTAGTAAGACAAATGTACCAAAGATCTTCTATGCTCAATGACTTCCAGTCTTAGACAATGAAGATATATGCCCGATGTTTCTGCAAAGAAGGTATAACTTGTGATCTTAGTTCTCTGGACTTACAGTATAACTAAAATATCTTGTCGAATAAGCAAGGAATCAGTTATGAAATATTATAGATTTATCTGATAATGGCAAACATACATATTCTATCTGGTTTTGAATCTATTTGACTATTACTTTATCAATATGACTTACTTGAACAGTCATATATAATCCGTGGGAATAGATAAAAGTATTTAGATCTTAGGAGGTAGATTACAATCCAGGGAACTATATTTCTATTATATCTTAGATCTAGACAGATCCAGATATATTTTGGTTACTATTACCACCATTTTGTCTAATAGAGTCTTCTTTAGCCTATTCTATCGGTTGTAAATAAATTTTACGGGATGATGCAAAAACACTAAACAGTGATTTAGTATTGATAGAAGTTGACTTTTTGTTCATGAGGTGACAGATATTAAAGATATATATATGACCTATCTACCTGTCATTACCTTCCTGACAAGCGCTGAATCAGTGTATAGGCCTACAGACAATCAGTATTCCTACATGGCCCCAATGACCGCGTTTCGGTACGCCATCATTCCTGGACTGCGGGTTGGAATGTCTTAATCTGTCGTGTTGGAAGATGCCAGGACACCGAGTTGGCACTGTAATTTGGTTAGCGAGTGCGCCATTGGCCTGTGCTAGATGCTCTGCTCCTGTACCAGTCGCGTTCTGAGCGACGTTGATGGCGACATCACACATCGCTACTGCGTACGGGTCTGAGTTTGCTCCTAAGTCAGTTTAGCATGTTGAGGCGTCCGGGACAGGGATAGATCCCTGAAAAATGAGTGCCAGTAGCTCAGCTGCTTCCTCTTCGGTAGTAGTCTAGATACATCAATTAGGTTAGCCAACATTGAGAAGTACATGCAGAAAGGAAATCTCACAATGTTATTCGCCCCCACAGATATATCTGGCCAGGCACTAAGGAAAAAGTATGTTCCCTGATGGCCTGAATCTGGCTCATGCCAGCTTCCATCTGCATTTTCACACCATCGGTGTCCTTCAAAATAGGGCTGCACACCAACGTAGTAAACCTGGGTTCCGCCGATATCAGCGTTCGCATCTTCGACGGCCAGTTGAATGACGCGATTCACTTCCTCCACCAAGTGGTTCAGTTCTTTGCGCAGATCAGTCTTCAGCATTGCGATGATCGACCACAGTTCGTACAGACTGTAATTCCACGCCGTCGGCTTGTATCCAGGCTTCCACCAGTAGAATGTAGTGTCGTCACAATCCGTAGTATCGGGGTTGAAAAAGTTGACATAGCCTGCAACATATAAATTGAAATCCTGGAGAAAATGCAATCTATTAATCCTCCTTTTTTTTCGAAGAGAGCGCTTTTTGCAGATGAGAGAACTTACAGATCGGCCTGTAGCAACCACAACACTCTTATAAGCTTCCTTCAACTTGTACCGCAGCCCACTGCTGCTGGTGTCCTCGAGCATCGCACGGGCCGCTGCTTCGTATTTCTCACAATTGCCCCGGTTATGCGCGAGAATATTGTTATTGGGAGTAAGCACACAGCTGCTCACAAGTCGATCAAATCCGATATCGTTTTCTCCAATTGTTAGGGTGCCAAGCGAGGTTCCTTTTGGATTCCTCCATTCCTTAATCTGCCGTGCTAACCCGGTCAGGGTATCTCCTGAACATGCTTTGTTTTCCATTGGAAATGTTGAATCGTCAAACCATTCGTAGAGCAACTTGCCATAGTTATTAGATCCCACACGACAGGTGCCTCCTGATGTACTACCGGTGCCCATGCCAGCGGCGTAGGAGTCACTGAGATGCACAAACCCATGAATGACGGCCAAATCCCCGCCATCAAAAATGAGAGGTGGATCATCAATAACAGGGCACTTCTCCGTCGTCGGTGCAGTTATTTGCGGGACCGGAATATCTCTCCCACATGCGAGACTGTAGTAGACTCCAGCAGCAACGAGTGTATAGCTATCAGCATTATGGCCGGATGTTTCTGGAGGACATATTCCCATTTTCCCATTTTTATCGAGAAAAAGATGCTTGTATGTATTTTTATACGCCGTGCAACTGCGGTCAAACGTCCCTTGGGCTAGCCGCAAACAGTCCGAGATTCCGTATGCATAATCCTGACTGGGTCCCGTCCTCAGGTCCGAAAACCCTTCCCCAATGGCATAGGAGGTATGGGTGGCCTCGTGAAAGATGATAGTGGCCTGGCTCCTATGAGCGCTCCTCAGATTGAGCACGTTGCAATTTTCGAGATTCTGTGAGCTCAGAGAAAGCTCTTGCATTGTGAAGAACCTATCGCAAAAGTTCATATGCCGGTCTTTGTCGTTCATGTACGCGATGAACCCCGGCTTGTTCTTCTTCTTTGGTGTACACATCTCCGCCTCGTTGTTGCACGAAACCGTAAACTTGTAGGCATCCGTTCCAGAGAGCAGCAGCTCTGCTACTCGCCTGAAAACACCAGATGCGTACTCCGCAAAGTTGGGGTCTTCCCGCAGCCCTGACGCAAAGAATCTTCTATAATATTGTCCTTTCCGAAGGTTATCGCGGGTCTGGCTGGCCATCTGAATCGCAGCTCCCATCTCTGCGAGGATTGTTGCTTTCCTGCCCGCGTCGCAGCTATTATCAGCCCAGACCGGGTTAATCTGGGCACAGACGCCATCTGGGCAGTAGCCACGTGTACAGGTGAAGTTGCATAGATCGGAATCGGATCCGACAAGGGAGATGCCTTTGCTGCTTACCTGGGCGGGAGGTTGGATGAGCGGACCTGTTGAGGTGCACGAGCAATGCTCCTTGGGGCAGAAGCCGAAGCTGCAGGCGTAACTGCAGAGGCCGGCGAGATTACCTTCGCCGGAGCCTTTGGTACAGGTTGGAGGGTCGAAGGGGGAACTAGCGGGGATGTAGGCATCTTGCACTGTTTCTGCGCACCACTTTCCAGGACAGTAACCGTGGCCACAGGCGAAGTTGCATAGTCCGGCAGAGTTGGCGTCACCGTTGGCAGGGTAGCCTACCTTACTGTTGTTGGTCGGTGGAAGCTCCATGAGAATGCCCAGGTTGGAGCAGACGCAGGCACCGACGGGGCAATATCCCCATGCACAGGTGAACTCGCAAAGGTCATTGAATTCGTCTACACTGTATCCAGCTACACAGCTCAGGTGTTCAAGACCAAATGCTGCCCATACGGCGGGAACTTTCCTCTCGCCTGGATTCACGCCAACCCATGCGTTCGAGTTGGTCAGTCCATCAACGCAGTTGTCCGCAGAGATTGACTTATTACCAACAACGGAGAATATTGTCATTGTGTCACGTATGATGTGGACCTCGAGATTAACCGCATGTTGTGCTGCTACGCTGCCATGGTAGAGACCAGCTCCGCCGAAGCCTTCGGGTCCTGGAGGCAAGAAGTCCCATTTAGCCTTGACACGAACTCCGCCGTCAAAGTAGACTGCGACATTGGCTGTTTCTTGTAGCAATGCGGTGAAATAAACCCGGTCTTCAGATAGGTCTGCCGGGTCGAATTAAAGTTGCAACTGTGAAGCTGTGTTGCCGCTAGTTTTACCATCACTGCAGTCCTTAGCCAGCGACGGACGGTACCAGGTCACTACCTTCTCCTCGTTTACATAGGCTCGGCCGTTCTTGTAGGTATCAATGAGATATGGCAGTAATTCTCGCCAGCCATCATGCGGCATACCCTTGACGTAGTTGAACGGAGCCCGTCCTGTCTTGAATGCATTATACGTCCGATCATCCAGTGGACCGATATAGTGTGATTCGCCATAATCGTTCCAGGAGATTATCAGCACAAACTCTGGCTGGAGGTACCAGATTTGCTTCCAGCGCTGATACAAGGTGTCTCCACCTCTCCAAAGCCAGTTCTTATCATATCCCGGCAAGTTTGTGTAGAACCAGGGAGAAACATGCATGATATACGCCTTACCTGAGGCATTCGGTGTTTGGATATAAGAAGCATCAATGAATGTTGTCATGTTTTTGTTGCCCCAGGGCCAGGCCGCCCAGTCTAGCTAACATATTAGCAATTCTGTCCGACCAAAGCAACAAGGTTCAGGATATACTTACTGAAAAGGCCATCCACAACTCCATCAACTGCACCGGCAGCCGGTATAGCGCCAAGAGAAGACCAGTCAGGCACAAAGAAGCAGCCCGTCTGTACTTTGATATCGGCCCAATCCCCAGCATTGTCGGGGCCTTCAAATGTTCAAACGAAAGGCCTACCCTTATGTTGGAAATATGCACTGGACCTACCGTATTGCTTGACGGATAACATCATCCTGGGGCCACGATCCGTTGCCTGCGTAATCAAATGAAAAAAACAGCTGGAATTTTTCTTGCTCGGCCACCTTGAAAGCCAGTGCAAGGGTCTCCTCCTTGGCATACCAGCCGTGCGCCAAATTCAGAGCAAAAGCATCTATATGGGCATCGGCTGCAAGTTTGATATTGTACCTCCAGTCCGAGGCTTCCCAGCTGGGAACGTTTCCCACCTACAGATTTGATTAGCCTCAGGGCTTCCTAATCTTAAAATATTTTCAGGGCCGAGGAGCATAATAAGCACGCTCACTTAGGACATCCCATGAAATGGGCAAAAACAGCTCCTGCATGGCCATAGGAGGCACAAAGCCATAGCACACACAAGAGTGAAGCGATTAGATTCATCCCTGTGGGTGCTGCCATGGGATTGATGGTGAAGGTAGAAGACTTGCTTGCGATCTCTCTTGCACCTTATATGTCCCAGCCATCCTACATAAATTTATGACGATATATATAGAACAAGAAAAAGGGGTAACAACCTGGCAAGAAGTACTGCTTAGTCCAACCCACTAATGCTGAAGGGTCTGTGAGACTTGACATAGCTTTCCACCGGTTGAATAGGTTTACCAGCATGCTCCACACACACCGAGTCTCATTTCCTTCGATCATTAACAGCATATGAGCAGGTACATGGTGAGATTGGTTGTTCCACTGTAGGTCTTTAATCCGGTGCCAACAAGACTGACTTTTAAGTGAGAGCAAATTGCTCAAGGCCTGTAGGGCTCCTAGCTGGAACTCGATACGCAATACCCTAGGCATCCACGGCGACTGAGAGAGTATGTTTACACAACCAGCAGCAAGAGCTGAAATGATTCTGGTAGCATGTAGCGAAACGATTTTTCCCGCTACTACTTCATATTGAATATTGGGCCAAAACAGCCCTGGTGGCCAAGAAGCACTAGGAATCACTGTACTTTATCTTGGCAAGACTGGCGCCGGGGAATATTGAACAACAGTAACTTTTTATGCACTAGTTCACCTTTCTCACTTGATTTACTAATGAGAGGCTGGTTTAGAGTTTCCATATTGGTGGTTTACCATTTGGTCATCCCGACTGTACAGGATACTAATGTTACATTTGGAAATGATAGATAGCATCGTGAGAGACTAGCACCGCTACAAGTCCGGATGACAAGGAACTAACTCATTACGACCAAGAGACAACGTTTCCAAAGTTGTGGTATTCTTTGATTGAGTTAGTATCTGAAGATAACCACCTCAGTGCTGAGTATACGAGGTTTGTTAGTGATTGTTACTTTGGCGGGGCATGGAAGATGCTTACCCATTTGGGTGGTCGGTTAAATAGTTGGCTGGTTGGTCACAACTGAACACAGTTACTAAGTCATCTGGAGCACGGACATTACTGCGGCTAGCCAAGGATACCCGAACTCCTTCGACCCACATGACAGTTCAGTATAGTACCCTCCATAGTGCCGTCGACTTTATTCAAGGTGACATCGTGTCTGTACTAACGAGTACTACTTAAAGCCGGACTCATTCCTGCTTGTCCATTTCACAATCGGCGAAAGCCTAAAAATGGACCAGCAAATTGGCCCTTACATAAAATATACATCTAAGGATAGACAGTAAGTACCCAAATCCCCCTCTCCCTCTCCCTCTCCATTACCCGTCCCCACCTTGTTATTCGAACCGGACTGTCCGTCAAGATCAGACACTTACACCCATGCCCAAGTCCTAAAACACCATTTATCCAGCTCGAGATTGAACTTCGTCCGCTTTTACAGTATACTCTCAGTCGATCAACAGACGATGATGACCCAAGGCCTTTTGTCTTCATATGGTCTCCCCTTAATGACGGGTATAGTAAAGATGATATCATACTTCTACGACACACCTCAGAGGGTAGGCTGGAAAGGGTACATGTACCAGATGCGACCCTAGATCCCCTAGACATGGTGCACGTGGAGTACCCATGTGACCTTCAGGAGCTAGAGCCAGGCGGTTCCATCACCTACTGTCACAGTCTTCCACGCAGGTACAGGGAGCAGCTGGAACCCGGCGAAACTTACGAGCTCGTCTGGACCGGTACAAAGATTTCTTTGTGGGACTGGGGAGTCCCTAGTGACTATGTAGGGTCCCGCCTGACTGCTAATCCGACACAGCCGGATTTGATTTTACCGGGAGGTCCACGTGTTACGTTTACATGTGAGCAGATAGAGTCTCCGGCCTTCATTCGCCGGCAATCCACCCCACCATTACTGCCATCAGACCGTGTGTATGTCATTTCGCCCATCCAGGTGCCGGGATTCCCATCCTCAGTAATCCGAAAGGCTTACACTTTTATCAAACAGACCGGGCGCCCCCATACTGAGCGTAGAGCTCTCCGGTCCGAAGATAATTGCCCCCGAGGGAAAACACTATGCATCGTTGCATGTTCGCTACCATGGTGGCCCCACAGATCAGCCGATAATATTCCGTAACCATGTGATCTGGGAGCTGCTTCGCTCCTATCGTCTAGAGAGCGGATTGTGGGAGCTTCAGGAGGACCCCTGTGGATGTTCTGGGCTGTTTCTAGATGATCCTAATATCACAGTCAATGTGGTGGAGGACGAAGGCTTCATTACTCTTAAGCCGGGAGAATACTGGAGTCCCTCATGGATAATCCTAGAGGACATCTATGGTTGGGAAGTAGGAGATATATGGCGTTATCGCTTCAAGGGTGGTAAAATGGACTGGTGGGACTATGGGGGGGTGGACGAACATGCCGACATAAATGTCCAGATACCACCGCATCCTTGGGGGAAGGTGACTGATCCGGCGGACAATGGGGGTCGACCTCAGCTTGTGATACCGGCGTCAAATGCGATTGAGTTTCGCATTGTAGAGAAAGAATAATTATACAGTGCCAACAACAACTTGCAAACTTTATTTCCCACGTAATAGTATAAAGGTATGAAAACGTGAAGGCTCTCATTCTTCACCTTGCGATGCCCTTTCTGAGAGCAAAGGTTGCGTCTCCTGGTCTGTGGAGAACTGCTCACGGTGACGTACTCTGAGATAAAGTCTAGTTTGAACGCAGGAAAATATCATATTATCTACTGCCGCCCACCACACCTAAATAAACCATTCAGGGATGGTAGCCCAGAAAGGGAGATTTGGAAGGTCACTGTTGTGTAAATTCGTTCTCATGGTCCACGAGATAGCAACGAATGCGAATATCACCGCTTGAGCAGCTAGACCGGTCTGACTCAGGGAGTGAAGCTGGGTTTGACGATGAAGTTCGTCATTCTGCGGAAACCAGGCATAGATTCCTACTAGAGTCTTTGCCGGGTGAATAAAACCATAGTGGTATCCGCCAAAGATATCGAGCCCGAAGTTGCGGTATGCTGCATCCTCTCCGGCGCTGACGAGATAATAATCAATGGCATCAGCAACAACAGGGACAACAGAGACAAGCAAGTGCACGATGTACAGGAGCAAGGCAGAAACCTTGCGTCCACGGCTGTGCTGGTCTGAGGGGTAGTAGAGACCCAAAGAAAACCTAGTAATGGTTAACAGCTGCGTGCAGAATTTCAGTATCGGCTCGACCATACAATGAAACCCATAGTATCCAAACAGCACTCAGCCGGGCAAGGTTGATCCAATCTCCAGTGGTCTTATGGATGACATCGACGTTCTCTGTCTGATTGACGAGTAGAAAGAACAGTAGAGTAAACTGCTCTGTCGCACTCATCAAGTTACAGAGGACGTATGAGAGCGACAGACCCGTGAACTGCTTCGTACGCCATATTCGCTGCAACTGCGGCAAAAAGGAGGCGATGCTCAAAAAAAGGAGGATACTGTCTACGGTGTCAATGTGGGTGTCTTGGCGTTATTAGAGAAACGTACATCCGGAGCCAGTTGGGAACGGAATTCAAGTTCATCCTGACCGTTGCTATCAACAAATGAATTTGGAGAGGGGTTTTTTTTTCCGGGGGGGGCGCTGGTTCTAATTTATGGCCTCTCAAACTTCCAATGTCGCTAGTGAAAATAGATGAAAGTACCCTTCGGGCCTCCCCGCCAATTGTAAGATCCCTGGTGCATTCTCCCAAATTCTCCATGCCATGGCCGGGGCCCTTTTCCACTAGCAAAGTTGTACCACTCCCAAAAACGCCTTTAGTAGCACCAAATTTGGCTCTGGAATGGCGCCACTGGTGCTCGGCCGCCCATAATCGGACTTTTGCAAAACCCAGTAAAACCCGAACCATTCCTGATTAAACTAGATAGTTGTTACGGACCCATCCTTATTAACCTAGTGTAAGGCGGACTCGCCAGCAGAAAGTGCTGATAAGGGCAGCGCTCGGGCAAAACAAACCGTTATTTAGGGGTGAATATAGTGAGATAGTGTAAAGAGTATGTCTTGTTCACAAATACAAAGTATAAGATTATTTTTCCTGAAGTATTATTACTAAACTACCCTATTCCTTTTTATAAATAATAGAGCTTTCTTCGTTTACGTTCTCATTTCCACTATTCATCTCGGAAGCGTCCCAGAGGATAAATACATCACAAAAAGGTATCTATTAGGGAAGATCATAGTAATAGTAATAATTCTAATCATATTTGATTCATCTGAATTTAATATATAGAATAATAATAAAATATTTTACTATTTTTGATATTGAATTAAATTTATCGAGTAAGGTGTTCCTTAAAAAAATTTAGATTTAATTATAACATATGTATATTGTATTTATTTGATAGAAAAAATAAGACTTAAGGAATTGAGAATTAATTACAAGAAGGTAGAACTACTAGGTAACAGTTCATCAAGTCCTAGAGCCCTCTATCTCGAGCACAGCGAACTGGGTGTCGGTAATATTGAGGACTCGCACTGAGTCGTCATCGACCAGCGTATTACTGCCAGGCTTGTTCAGGAGGGCATTGATTCGGTCCGCCGCGGTCTTGTCCATAAAGAACATTATGGTAAGAGCATCCTAGTCAGGTTTGTGTTTTGAGCCATTATTAACAGCATAGCGACGCCAATATAACAGCGGGCGACTGCCTGGATTACTGAGAAACAACATGAGAAAAATATTCATAGTCTTATACTATAATTGAAAGTGATCTGCTGTAAGGTAGAAAGCCTTATAGCAAAGGATAAAGATTATATAAGATATCATAAAGAGAAGAATAGCTGGTCTAAATACAAGAGACAGTATAAGGAAGCCAAGAGAATGATTTATAGCTTTCCTAATCCTGCACATAATAATATGCCGAAAATCATGAAATAAGATTAGCTATGTAATTCCACCTTCCTCCCCCCAATACATCTCCTCCATATCCGATAATATACCTTTCTTTATATATAATATTTCTTTTGTTGTGGAAGAAACGCGCTAAAATCTGGCTTCAGTTATCTGAACTTAATATTTTATATTTAAAAGTTTACTGTACACATATTAGGTGGTTTGATGCGTTTTTCTTATCATTAATAACAGGTATTTCATCCGGCTCAGAGTGACAGTAATCTTCTTGCTCATCAACAAGTTAATATCAGGCAGTAACAGGGTGGCCACCAGCCCGAGCCCTGTAACTGTAATTATACTGAAGAAAACTATGCGGTACACCTGAATATTAGCCTCCTTGAAGGCTCGAAGAGCTCTAGCCCCGAGCTCAGGGGTAACCCCCACCACGGTGGTCGGAGCCTGACCAGCTGACAGGGCAGCAATTAGGATCTGTATGGCTTCGGGGGACAGGCTACTGTTATCTAATGCCTTCTCAATTTTTGTCGGGATAGTATCCGCCGACCGGGTAGCAATAATGACGTTGTAGATCGCCGTGACGACAGTCGTGATGGAAAAGCAAATCAACACCGAAACCACAGCCAGTGCCCAGTTCATCCTAATCACCGAGCGCGAGGGTCGTAGTCGTAAGGGATAGCCCCTCCATCCATCCGGTAAAGAACGTGCCAAAGGCCACCAGCAAACAGGCTCAGTCGCGTTAATCCACGGTGCACGTCGCGATACAGGCAAACAGTATCCCCGTAATCGCAAGGGTCGCAATACTCTGGTATTTGATCTTTCGAATGCCCACGACCGCAAATTCCATGATGATCCGCCACATAGCCAGCCGGCCCCGACGAGCGAGGAGAGCAAGCTGTCATGGACAAAATTCCCGGAGACATAGATAAGAGACACCATTGATGGCCAGACGACGGCAAGGCCGTAGTAGAGGCTTGCACCGAGCCCCGAGGTGATGACCGCCGCCGTCCATTACACACCTCGCAACATACGCATCGGAACAAGCGGCTGCCGGGTTGAACCAAACCACTCCCAGAGGATGAATGCGATAAACAATAACCCGCCAACGACAATGGTCGCGACCACATATGAGGACTGCAATGGATATCAAGAGCCACCGGAGGAGAGGCCCATGAGAAAAAGTATCAGGCCGGACACGAACAGGAGGGTTCCCAAATAGTCGAACAGACGAACGTAGGCCCATTTTCGCTGGCTGCCATGCTTCTCCCGGAAGGTGGGTGGCCAGTAGAACAAAGTGAAGCACAGTAACGCAACGGGATTGATGGCGATCAGGACGTAAAACACTCCCCGCCAGCCCGCAGAGGTGGTGCGGACCGAACTCTCGCCGATGGCAGGCGCCAAGGCACCGCCCGGCGTCTTGAAGACATACATGAGGCTGTTGGCTGCGAAGCGGTATTTCATCGGCACAATCTCTGCCACCACGTAGAAATAAGATACGTGGGTCGATGCAGCCAGTCCGATCAATGTCATGCCTCCGATCAAGGTGTTGACGCTGTCCGCTCTCGCGCATACGATACTCCCAACGGTTCCGAGGATACCGCCACCGATGAAGATGTATCGCCTCCCAAAAAAGAATCTGTGGTGCGGCCGATCGGGGTAAGGCCAACCGCGATCGTCGGCATGTAGGTTAGCGGCACCCAGGGGATGTCGGCGCTAGGGCCAATGTCCTGGTTGATGGTGGCCAGGAGCGGAGCCGGAAAGGCAAAGCCGGCGATCGCAGCAAGCAAGCCCAGTCCGATCGCTGTCATCGAGCCAAGGAACAGGCTGGAGCAGAAGTAGCGAGTTGGAAGGCCATTTTCGGCCTCAATGTCGCGAATCGCGCCAGGAGCCTCGTGTTTCTCGACCATCCTAGGCAGATCTCCCAAAGAAGAGATTCAGCCGCCGCAAGCTTCGGATAGTCCCTACCGTTTTAATACAGGGGCACCGAGGAAGAAGCGGAATTCAACCTCCCCTCTGGATTCCGCCGTATTTGATCGAGCTGTGGCTCAACTGCCAGAGGTCCTCATAATAGCGCCGTTGTTTCTCCACCTGTCGAAATGATACCTGATTCTTACACGCACCCGATGATGCCCGTTCACAAGGACGAACATGCCATACAGCCCTGTGAAGTACGCGATAGTATGCATTGTCCTTGTCGCTCTTGCCTGCATTTGCGTCGGACTGTGATTCTTTTCGCGGATTCACTATCAGGGTTGTATAATTTGGGATGATTATATCGCCGGCGCTGCCAATCGATGCCCCGGCACCGATTGACTAGTGGTACTACTGCACGCTCTCATCTGTCTGTTGCTGTTCTTCATCGCGACCTACTTCATCAAGCTTTCATTCATCTACACTCCCCTCTGCATTGCGAACACCAAAGTGTACCGGTATATCCTATACGCGCTGTTTGCGACCGGGAGTTATCACCACCGTCCTATGCTTTTGGATGCTCTTCTTCCGCATTCCTCTACGCTACTTTTGGAGCCACCTGATTGGCAGTGACGTCGAAGGGTCTAGCAAGAAGATTACCAGCTTGACGAAGTAGGTAAATGCTGCCTGACTACTGGTGGCCGACTTCTCTCCGGGAAAGACTTTTATAAATTCTATTAGTAATACTAATAATAATTATAGAATATCTCTTATAAGACTATTTATTTATATGACTTAATAATGAGGTACAGTGATTGCTGTTACATTATACATAGTGGTAATTGGTGGCAGATATACAGGAATAGTCAATAACATGGCATTTCACTGAGTTAAAGCCCTGATCTTTGATAGGGTCTGGCCTATTCTATTCAACATTTCGACCATAAATTGCCTAAGCAACAGCTGAGTGAATGATTCTAAAATGGATGAGCCTAGAGGAGAAATAATGGTAAATAGCAAGTAACGAACCGGAGCTATGATTCCCCTAGATGAGGATCTCGTTGGTTTAGCCATGGAATGGCTGGTGGAGACCGGAAGTCAGTCAGAGATATACTCTGCAAAACTCTAAATCCCCGTGTCAGAGACTCGCTGTATAGCCCGATACTATGGATGTATATCGTGTGATACTGAACCCAAGCTCCAGATGTATGTGATCTATCTCTAACACATCAGAGGCGCGACCGCAAACAAAAAGCCTCTTGGGATGAGAAGCTTTTCTATACGAGGGACTCGTATAGAAAAGCTTCCTGTGGGCAGGTGTGATTCTGGAACTTGGATCACCGGTTGGCAAGATGAACAAAGTGGTGAGGGGTAGGAGGTATGCATTATATTCAGAGCATCTACTGCTGAATGTAGGGTCCCTGTTGGCGGCAGTAGAAGTACAGTGATCCAAATGTCTCTTCATTCTTGTTATACCCCCAGATTCTACCTATTGGTTTACGTATGTTGCTTGCTGCGGAGGCGGAAACGGGTGGCAATATGGATGGTTTGATCACTGAGATGGTTAAATAATTGTAGATAACATTACAGTGCTTGGCTATTTCGATGGTATTATCAAGATTATCTACTAATTATGCAAAACTAGAGCCTTCACTATTACTTGGACATCTTTTGACTCTGAGCTATGGTGAGAGGGCTCTTTCTAGCTGTGGATATATATATCAATGATAGAAGAAATGGGTAAATCTAACTATGTTTCTACCTTTGGCAATTTTCCTGTTGTCTGGAATTGTCAGGCTTCAAATGATGGCTTGGTTAGCCAAGCGCCTGTTGTAGGAGTTACGAACTACTTTCATATTGCTGTGAAGAACAGGGAGAAATATCATGCCCAGAATGTCTAGGTCATCTTGACTACATAACGCATTCAAAATATTTCTGGGCGAGACAGCATCCTTTTAGCCGCTTTGACTAATGTTGCGTCAAGCGCAAGTTCGTTTTGAAAAGATCTACGGTTCTCTTTTGTTCCATTCATGCAAGATCTAGGACGTCCATCGGAAAGAATAAATTTATTGCTAGAGCCCAATGCGCATCAAAACCACAAATAAGTCAAATTAGGAAGCAAAATACAAGATTGTGAGAACTAACATAGCCAACTCAGGAACCATCAATGCAAACCACCGCGGCGTCCAGCCTTCATTGAATGGTAAACGTTCCTCTTGGAAAACGGCTTTCGCGTACTTAACCGGCAACCGACGGAAGACACCTTCACCGAATACGCCCTGGAATAGAGCAGCTTCAGCGCAGGCCACTATGTGAGCCCTGTAGCCAAAGTCTAGAATCTCATTTTTTGCATTTTGCTCGATATACCGCTTCTTGCGAAACCTCCCAAGATGGGAGACGGTGAAGAAGTCTTGCTGTTGATGCCCAAGAAAGCCTTCAACTAATCCAGGATGAGGACTGATACAGTCACCTAAGGCGCGATCTTCTCTAGAAAGAGACACGTCGTGTTCTATTGCATGAGGCCGACCAGTTTGATCCAGATTTAGGACAGGTATTCCGGAGTCGTCTACCTGTTCTGGGTTGCGAAGGTCACGATGCGAATGCTCGTCGTGGACAGCATACGCAGAATTGACAAGGCCTAGCCTGATATCGATGCCCACACCAATATGCTTCAGGGCGTCCTTCAGCTGATTAGCCGTAACATTACGGCCATCGCGGGGTATTATACCGTGGTTCGCAAGTGCGTTAAGCACAGGGCATGGACTTCGCAAGTCGCCAGCACCTGCAGGGTGGAATTCGTGTTTCTTGGCTAGATGTGATGATAGTGCCATTACATAAAGATATTCACTATGAAAGGTCAGAGTAGTCGATAGAAAACAAAGACGCTAAGCTCTTAGTACTTCCTTGCTTATCCGAGTTGTGGTGTGGTCCACTCTTTACTTATAATGATTGGCGTCTATCTCGTGACATTAGAGATCTGGTCGGGGTGGCTGACGCATGACATGATTAGCCTCCGGACTTGGAATGCAGATATTGTCTAGACTCGCTATCCGCTGCATGGGTGGTTGTGAAAACATGGTTGGGTTCACTAATTAAGTTAGGTTTGCATAATAAGGTTGGCCAAAATGATTTGACGATTGGTCATACGGAATATTTACTTTCGGGTTCATTTGGGGATCTTCTTCTTACACCGTTTAACACTCAGCATTTCAGTGATTCAGATTTTCAGCATATCACATATGGCTCCTGTATGTTGAAGACAAGGAGCAGTGACCCGGGGCAAGATCAACTTGTGCTCAGGAGAGATTTGTCAAACCTTAGGATCGCTTCGCTGTGCTGGTTAGCTTAGCTTTACTGATATATATACTGTCAAACTGGGTCGAGGAGGTATCAGGCTGATAATTATCTAAGAATAAGTAGTCTTAGATAAGAGAAGAGAAATAAGATTAAATAATACTATACAACTATTTATAAGCATGTACAAATAAGTGTGTATTGTTACTAAGCTCTAAATACATAGTTATTTAAAAACAATAGTATTAAGCACGAAGAACAGAACTAGTTAAGTCGAAGGCGATGTATGAGCGTAATGTATCCATAGCTCGAGCTATGTTCTGAAGGCGGTCTCAAGTTTTCAATTGGTTTCCTGTTTTCTTCCGCAAGATATTGCCGAGGCTAATTTCAATGGTATTGCGTTTGCGCTCATAATAGAAGGTCTGGATTCTGCGGCTTACAACAACGCGCGTTAGGACCTCCCCAGATAATTTGCCGCACAAACGACATTTTTGACCGTTCAGTAACAAGAGGGGTTAGGAAAACGCCCATTTAAGCAAAATAAAAGCAGCCTTATGCAGAATTTACGGAGCCGCCATGATAAAAATCTGAGGACGACTCTTGACCAACAATCACCCAAGCCTCAACACACACGACCGGACAATTCTCACCGTTTGGCATCTTTTACATGTACCGGAAGTGTCCTGATGACGTATAGATGTTTCCATGACTTACGTGATGGAACGATATATTACATCTGCTACCTGGCTAGATAGGGGTTGACGGACAGACCTGCGTTCACAATTTTCAGATCACGTTTCATTCTTTTTCAAATTCCTTTTCAAAAAGTAGGATGTATGGAAAGCTGCCTCTCTTCTCCGATAGTATACCATATTATCGTGTTCTGTTTGGACATTTGAAAGGAAGTTGAATCAATCAGACCAAGGATCCCACCCGTCTGGCCAGCCAGCATTCCTAGCATACTCGGACAAGCAAAATTCGTCATCGTCATCAATATCGTATTCGAACTCATTCCTTAACACCCGAGTTTTATTCTGGATATCTTGAGTAGACGACGTGGTCGGATTTCGTTTGGCCTTGCTCTTGTGCCGGCTTTTTTTGCCCTTTTGTCTCTCTTCTTTCCGTCGAAGCTCTGCCCATGACTTTAACTGTTCCGGGTTTCTGATGCAGAATATGATCACGTCGCGTACCGCATATGCGTCTTCCAAAGCACTGTGCGCACGATCTCCGCTCTGAATCTCCAAATCCAAAAGAGTTTTGGCCACGGCCTTCAAGCTCCAAGCGCGAGGTAAACTCTCCGTGGGGCCAGTAGCTGGAAATACAGCCTCCGCAGTCAAAATGGCGGAGTCAACAATTTTGTTGTGACAGATTCCCAGAACCTCTAGGTCATAATTAAGGGATTGGCCAACGAAAACGGTGGATGTATCGGCAAATTGCCATAAATTCTCGCGCGCTTCTCGCCAATCTCTGAATGCAGCGCCAGATATCGTGGCGCTTGTCATAACATCTTGGGTTATTCCGGTAATTTTTGATCTCCAGTCAATGACCTCCTCGGATGGTGCTACGTAGCGGCTAATGAGAACATCGCCTGTCAAAAAGTCAATGGCACTTATGAACGCGAGAGTTTGCCGATTGTCTTTGACACCGATCATCTCACAATCGAGTGCGATGGCATGTCTCTTGAGTCCAGGCTGTTCCGCAGACGGCGTTTCGCGAAATTGGTAAGTGGGAATGGACCCCTTTCGTGGAAAGTCTTTATTCCTTACTGTGACTGGCCCTAGGATATATCCTTCTCTCCGAAGGCGGCTCTCTGAATGACAATTCGAACGCAGATACCTCAGGA
Source organism: Aspergillus sp. AS01 (assembly GCA_036986335.1). Classification (NCBI taxonomy): domain Eukaryota; kingdom Fungi; phylum Ascomycota; class Eurotiomycetes; order Eurotiales; family Aspergillaceae; genus Aspergillus; species Aspergillus sp. AS01. The sequence continues at coordinate 9,014 of BTWD01000112.1, read as the reverse complement.
TTAGACACTGTTCAAGAGGATGCAGAATGACGTTGGTGTTTGTGTTGAAATCGAGTCCTAGCCAAGAGTTTCCCGGATACCAAGTAAGTCTTTATGTAGATCACTTAGTCGCATGGGCAACTGCAAAAGGGAGCAAAGATTGAGAGGGTTGTTACCATTAGCATCAGTTACACCCGATGCGATCAAAGGCAATTGAAAGGGCAAGTTGATCGGATCACGCTCCTCTCCGAAATGCATTATATTTCCGACAGCTGTCAGTGGAGTTTCTTGAAAGTACATTTGGCCATTTCCGAGGGGTGCTGGCGACGTTATTGTCGGACCTGCTGAATGCTGGTTAAAAGCCTTTCTCTCCTGAATGGGCTTTTTCGTATTGGTTGGAGCTTCCCGAGCTTTGACGTGCTTTTGATAATGCTGTATGACTGCCATGCCGCTGCCGAATGCCTTTTGGCAGACCGTACACCGCACAGAGTGAGATTGCTTCTCAAAGTGCTTCTGAGCCTCCACCAAGCTGCGGAACCCTCCTCTCTCGCATCCTGGACAGGAAAAAGATAATTTCTGCATTCCGAAGTCAAAATTGCAGTCAGCGCGTGTGCTTGACTTGCTGTTTTTCGAAAGGTCACCCCGAAGATTAGTAGGGGGTCTCGCGCTTTTTAAGTTTCTGCCCAACCGTCACCCAATTCTCACGGCACCCATGCATAGTATCAGCGAAATCCATTGGTAGCTGCATGCAGGGATCTGTGACCTGACGGCGCACGGCACTTACGATCCCGACCGTGAGAAGCCAGCGCACTAGAACACAACTTCGAATACCATCAGAGAATCGAACTGGTCCCTGTGACATTCTCTCGGCTCGAACTTGGTATGAAATATCAAGTATCGAAGTAAGGAGAATATCCAACAATAACACCCAATAGACCTCGGAGGAAATGGAGTTCGTTTGCCGCTACTCAAAGCACTAGGGACATAGTACTCAACATCGCGCTCTTAGTTCCTTCCACAAATGCAAATGGAGCATCATGCACCAGAAAAGAAGGTATGCGGCCCTTACAGATACGGCATGTATCTCGGACAGGGGAATGTTACTCTGAAATTTAGAATTGACAGCATCGACAATGACAGTCGAGTTCAGGTTCTAGGGATTCTAGTAGAGAAATCTTCACAACGGGACAACAGTCAAACGATATCAGATAAGTTCAAAACTATTATTATTCAAAAGTGCTTTACACACAGAATATAATAATATAATTTGTATTTTTGTGATGGAAAGTGATGTGACTGAAACATATGATATAGTTTTACTTAGTTTATTTATTATATATAATCCTATTTTATATATTTTATTTACTTTGTTTTACTTAATTACTTTTATTATTTATATAATGTTAGGGGTCGCCCCTTGGTCCCAAGGGTACATTGCCTGTTGGTACAAGAAGGAATAGCTGGTGTTTAAATAAGAGTCTTAGGGTCTCCAAGATTTTATATATATCAGTTAATCAGCAGGCGGTAATAAGACTGGATAAATAAATTTTTTAATAAGAATTTATTCTATAATATTACTCCTCTTCTATCAGTGTAGTGTTAGATCAGGATACTAATATACTTATAATTTATAAATTAAAAAGCTCAAGACTCAGATTTTTAATCAATTTATCTTATTATAGATTTATAATTTATTCCTGCTCTTATAATTTTTTTATTTATATTTTTATTATTATTACAATTGTGGTTTTCTTGTTTATTGATTATAATTTTTTAAATATTATATTTTAGTTACTTTTTTTACTTTGTATAAGTGCTTGGTTTTTATAAAAAATCTTTTTTATTTATAATTTTTTTTATTATTTACTGAATATAGCTTTTGTTATTATCTTGGATAAGATTTTATTTTTTAATATAAATTTATTTATTATCAATTTTTTCGTTATATAATTAAAATACATCTTTATAAGAAGAGGTTTTTTTTTATAAATTATCTTTTTTTTAATATTATTTGATTCATTTTTTTACCTGTTTTTTCCTGTGCTTACTGATTTATTTTTATTTTATTTATTTATTATTATTTCATTTATTTATTATTATTTTATTTATTTATTATTATTTTACTTATCCTGTACTATTTTTTATTCAGGCTTATTGTTAGGGGCGATGTAGGAGACGTGATAAGTTCAATTGTAGGCGCGAATGCTAGCTATCATTCTGCTTTGAACTGATCACTGGCCTCCTGCAGTGTCAGAAAGAGCCAGCAAGATGTGATATAGGAGCAAATCACCTAACCTCACTTAATACACATGATTCGCAATTAAGTATTACTCATATAACCTGCTGGATTATAATAAACTAGTAGATCTATTCTAATATTATCTTTTTCTTCTAGAGGCTGCGTCCCTGCAGCTGTAAAGAAGTCTGTATAATTTTATATACTTTCTAATTAAGAAATCAGAAAATTATAAGAATCTGATTAATTAAAATATTTTAATTATATTTTTTTCTACTGCTAATATATAATACACTCTCTTATTCTAGGGTCTTATATATAGAAATAACACCACGCGTATATCTATAGCAAACTGATATAAAGTAATAAATATAGCCTTACAGTCCTGTATCCTAGTAAATAAGAATTTATTTATAAATAATTTCATGGTTTACTATATTTGGTTTATAATAATAAATTATATAAGATTAAAAATCTTTTTTTATTTTTTTTCTTCTATAAACCTCTTCTCTTTCTTCTTTATAATATATTATTATACTAGCTTACTTACTCAGTAGCAGCAATTCTAATATTTCTTTATATTATTTATATAAAAATAACTTACTTACATATTTTCTTTTATTATCTTGTAAAAATAATTATCTAATATATTTTTCTTACTATTCTGCGTGGGTGATAGTTTGTATAGTAATTTATATAATAAAACTATATATTCTATATTTTATATAGAAAAATGGCTGTGTTATACAGATTACAAGTTTATATATAATTTAATTATATATTATATATATCTTTATATTAGATTACTAATTTTCTTCTCCTTTTTTAGAAGTGCATGGTCAGGAGTATGATTATTTATTAAAAAATTAATAGAAAAAATAAATAAAAATAGCCTGCTCTTTCTATACTTTATATACTATCTATACCTGTACTGTTGCCCGCACTGCTATTATTATAATTAATTCTTCTATTATTATTAATTCTACTGTGCCTACCTCACCCGCCACACCTGTCTTACTTACTGTTACTATAGCTATTATTATTCTTTCTCCTCCTGCATGCCACGGCCGTCCCACACATCTTATCTTGCTTTTATAGAATCCTGCTCTAATAATAATCTTTATTATATAGTTTCTGCCAGCTATATTAAATATAATTAATATTTAATCAGCCACTATTCTTATATGTTAATAAGTAGTTTTTTTATATTAAATATATTAAGTATAAATTCCGGCTAACTTATATAATAAATCCCTGGCAAGTATTGCTACTTAGCAGCTACTATTATAAAAATCTATTATTACTACTAGATATAGCCTGGCGATGCCTTATATTAGATTATATTTAAAATAATAATATCAGCCTTCCAGCACACAGTCTGCCAGCCCCGGGGATCTGGCTGCAAAAATAATAAGAATATACAGCTTATTATTACTGTTTTCTTCTTTTTTATCTATATTTGGAGTGCTTTGTTCAGGTATATATAATAATATAAAAATAATATAAAAATATAAATTAACTAATTTATATAATATTAATTATTTTATTTAGTTTAGTATTTATATATAGTTAAATAAATAATTAAATATACTTCAACACTTTCCTTTATTTTTCTTTTATAATTAATTAATTATTAAATAATAATTAACTGTATATATATATAATATATTCTTTATAATATATAATTACTAGTAGAAGATATATAGCAGCAAGTTATCTATATTATTTTTATTAATAATTAGATACTGCTTTTTATATTAGTTAGAATAATTAATTCTAGTAGACTTATATATTTTTAATATTTATAAAAGATTTCTAGATATTTTTCTCAGGATTATAATCTTATTATTACACTAGAAATTCTTTCTTAGCTCTTTTAATTCTGTATATAAGAATTTTATCTACTAGTTATTTCTAGTACCTGTTAATTAATATTAAAAATAATTAATAAAACTCGCCTATTCAGGGGTAGTAAGATTCTAAAAATAAAATATAAAAAACCAGATATAGGTCTTTATATTTTAGTGGTAATTATAGTTTATATAACTATAATCTCCAGATATTAATTATTAAGAATAATTTAATTTATTAATAATCAAGCTTTATATTCAGATAAATAATTATAATATTCTTAGCTTGTACCATAATCTCCTGTCCTATTTTAAAAGTCTTTTTTCTATATTTATAATTATATTATATTACTATTATTTTTTATATTTTATCTAGCAAGATCTTGAATATTTTTTTAATTTCAGTAAAAAAATCTATTTACTTTTTTATTACAGGTACCTCGCCAGGCGGGGGTATCTAGTCTATATTAATTTATAATTAGAATATAAAGTCTATTAGTACTTTATAAAATATGGTTTTTATAGTATTATAGATTATATTATTATAAATTATCTAGATTATTAGCAGCTATCAAGTCCAGTTATTCTGAAAAAAATTTAAGTAGACTTATAGATAATATTTAAAAATCTGATTTTAGTGCTCTGTTTATCTGTCTGTTTAAAAATAATATATTATTAATAGTTTTTTATAAGTATTTATATAATAATACAGGATTATCTAATATTTACTTATAAAAATAGTTCTCCTATCAGTCACTAGCTTCTTTATATTTTTAAGAATAGATATAATATACTTATATATTAGTTCTGCAAGTTACAGAGCTGTAATATCCTTCTAATATAATAGATAAAATATAAATTTAGTATATATATTTACTACTACTAAAATTATATTATAGATTTTTTCTTATTATTTACTTGGGGATAAGTCTATAATAAAATTTATAATTATTATTTTTTTAAATTTACTAGGTCGCGGTAACAGCTCCAGTTTACTATATAATATATAATAATAGACTTAAATTCTTTAATAAAAATTATATATTTTTATATATTTCTCTACTTTAGCGCGCATATTATGCCACTAATACTTGTACTGGATATTCTTTAAAATATATTATCTTTAATAATAGCTGTTTTCTAGTATATTATGGTTTATTTATAATATTTCTTACTTTACTACTAAGCTAGCTGGGATTACTATATATTTATTCTTTTTAAATAGATTTATTTTATTTATTTTCCAGGTCAGGTTATTCAGCTTTTTATTTATAAAGATTTTAGTTCTTTATTCTTACATCCATAGATCCTTTCTCTATACTTTATTAAATAAATCTGTTATTAAATCTTTCAAGTCGGAATATGCTGTCTTGGATTTAATTACTATATATATATAGATTTATAATACTAGAAAATCTAGAATTCCTGTATTACTATCAGTGCTTCTCTTATCTGCAGGTATATTTTAATATTTATAAATACTTTTTTCTGTAAATACATGCTTTAGTATTTATTTAATTTTCTATACAGTTACTTAAGTTATTTTTTACTAATATTCTTCTAGAGAATTTATCTATTTTTCTAGATTTATTAAACTCCTTGATAGCTTTGTCTGTAAAATAAGTAATAGTAAATTTTATTTTATCTTTTCCTGCAAGAAGACAAGATCTGGATATTAACTAAATATATCTATAAAATTTTTCTTTCCAGACTAGTACTTGATTATAAAATTAAATATTATAAATAACTTTATTTATTTAATTTATTAAGAACTTAGCTTTTTAAACATAAGATTCAGGAAGATTCTAAGATTAGTATAATTAGACTTTATTATAATCAGGAATTTATTTCTTTCTAAATAGTAGTATTATTACTTAAATACTTTTATAATAGTAAATAATTCTTGATTATTTATAAAATATCTGCACTCCATATTCATCATCTTTTTTAAGAAAAATGTAATAGGATGCTAGATTTCTTTTATTTATAATTATAATATAATTATACTAATTACAAAATTTAATAAATCTGTCTTAAGCTTAATTTATAGTTCTGGATTAAAATACTATAGAAATAATATATTTTAAAAAACTTCTTTTAATTTTTTAAATATTTCTTATATATTAGCTGGAAGGCTTAAGAGTTAATCCAGAAATATATATTACTAGTAATTTTATTCTATTATTATAAGAGATCCTAGCTCTTTTTTCTTCTTTTTTTAGTATATAAGTTCCGTGAGAAGGAGAATAATATAAGAATAATTTTTAATAAATTACTGGTAGAAGTTTGCAAATCCTGTAAAGATTAGGATTTTATATATAGTCTTAGACTCTGGTTATGATTAAATTATATTAACTTACTTTTTCTCTATTAAGACTTCTTCTGGCCTGATTTTGAATCCTAAATAATATATTTTTTATATATAAAATTTATATTTAAAGATCTTTGCTACCAGCTGGTATTTTCTTAAGTAATCTAATATTACTTATACATATCTGATATATTCTTCATAACTTTATAAGTATATAAGAATATTATCAAGATATATAATATAATAAATATTAAGTAGATTACTAAGTACGCAGTTTATATAGCTCTAGAATATAGTAGATATATTAGTTAGATTAAAGAATATAATAATATACTTATAATAATTATAGTAAATATGAAAGGCAGTTTTCCATTTATTATTTTTTTTTATTTAAATATAATAGTAGATATTATATAAATCAAGCTTAATAAAGATCTTAGCTTTACTGAGATAATCTATTATTTCACTGACTAATAATAAGAAATAGTAATCTTTAATAATAATTATATTTAATCCCCGGTAGTCTATGCAGAGGTGTAGTATATTATCTTTTTTAGAAATAAATAAAATAGATATACCCGCTGGACTTCAGAAGAAATAAATCTATTTTTACTATAGTATAGTTATAATATATTTATATAAAATCTAGAGTTCAGTCTCTGATAGATTATAAATCAGCTGATATAGAGATTATTTTCTTACTTTTAATTTAATTATATAATTATAGCTGGAGTGTGATGTTAAGATACTTATCTATTTTTTAAAAAAGATATTTATAAAATTACTATATTTATCAGGAAGCTCAAGCATAGTATTTTTAGTAATATTTATTCTATTATTATATATTACTATTTATATGTAAGCAGTGTCTGAATCTAGATAAATCTATATTATATAAATATAAGCTTCTTTTTTAATAGTAGTGCTGATATCTTTTTTATTAATTATTTTAGAATATATTTTCTTTACATGATAGCATCAGTTTTCTTTTTTTTATTTAATATTAAGATTTTAGCTTCGCAGCCAGGGCATGTTTAGTATTATATTAAAATCTTATATATCCACAGTATTAAACCACTGTTAACTAGTTTTCTTATTATTCTTATAATTAGTAGTACTGACTACAAGGTTATATTATTTATATAATAATATATAATATTTATCTAGGGCTTCTATATAACAGAAGACTTAATTTAATAAGTTTAATTATTATTTTCTCTATAACTGGCTGATAAGATTTGCCTGTGTATTATAATTTATTAAAATATATATAAATACAGGTTCCTTAGACATATTAATTATTATCTATATAGTAATAAAATTAAAACTTCTTTATAACTAGAGTTCTAGTACTATTATTACACACAGAGCTGGGGCATTTAGTTTTTTATTTATATTATATTTTCTGGATAATAAATTATTATATATTCTAGCTTTTAGTATTAATAATATTTAATATCAGCTGTAGAATAATTTATTCAGGATCTTTTTTTTACTATATTTAAGTTTATTCTAGATTTCTATTTATATTTCCGGGATCCTGTATTATCTGAATTACTGTAATTTTCTTAAAGTAATATCTTGATATTCTTCTGTTTAACTGTGAGTACTTTATACTATTTCAGTATTTAATTCTTAATAGTTTGTAGATATACTATAAAAGTATTATATATATCTAGTTTTCTAGAATATTTTAAGACTTCTCTATGAATTTTTTTTAATATCTGGACATACAGATGATCTTTCTATTAGTTTTTTATATATAGTTTTAAAAGCTAGATATATTATTAATAAATATACTATGTAAATTTGTGTACAAATTAGTAGTTTTCTTATTTTATATCTTAGTAATGCTGATTTATATTTTTTTATAGATTTATAAAATTATTAAGTTATTAAAAAAGGAATTCACAGTATTCTAGCTAGGTTGGGATGGATTAATTATTAATAAATATTTTATTACTGTATTATTCCTACTAGAGAAATAATAGAAAGTAGAAATAGAAAACAGTATCTATTATCTTCAGATTATCTTGGATAAAGTAATATATATTTTATATAAAATAATTCTTCATACAAGCCATGTAAATATAATATTTAATTATTTTTTTTCTATAATATTTTTTATCCATTACAGGTCTAGCTAGTGGTCTTACTATATATATAAGATCTTTCTTATATTTTTCCTAAGATTTTCTCTACTGTAAGAGACCAGTAAAAGAATTTTATAAGTTAAAATATTATTATCTTATATCTTCCACTATCTTATCTAAGTCTGTGAGTTATTTCTGTAAATATAGTTTTCTGACTAGATTCCTCTTCTTATATAGTTATTACTTAAATATGGTAATATCCTTATCTCCAGAGGATCTATATAATTTAAAGATTTTACTAGTTCTGGTATTAGTTAGATGTTTACTACTTACAGTTTCAGTTATTAAGAGAAATCTTATAATAAGATTGCTGGAGGATTCCTGTGAATCTTCTTTTAGTATAGTACTTCGGATGTGAGGTGCTATTCTTCTTATTAGGCTTTCTTTAATAAAAGAGTAATCAGAACTGTTAGAGGTGATGTAGAAGATGTGATAAGTTTAATTATATTGTTAGGGGTGATGTAGGAGACGTGATAAGTTCAATT